>OY740798.1:7314820-7512320 GCA_963514005.1 Raja brachyura
CACCGGTAGTCGGGATCAAACCCGGGGCTGCGGCAACTCTACCACTCCACTGCGCCATCGTGCCGTACCCAAATACGCATTGCAATCCACGCAATTTGTGGAATTGCAATTCTCTCGTCGTACTTTTCTCTAAAGACCTGCACGTTTTGTTCGAAATGGCCACGGTATTTTGTAACTATTTCGGAAATAACATGCTGAAAAATGCTCTTGAGTTGTGCAAGCCTTTGGAAGAAAGAATTGAATGACCAAGGTTAATGTTTGCCTTTAGACGGACAAGAAAAGCTGGAGTAACTCAGTGGGACAGGCAGCATCTCTGGAGAGAGGGAACGGGTGACGTTTCTGGTCGAGACCCTTCTTCAGTTTGCCTTTAATTGATGTTTTCAGTTTCCCCCCCCTCCCTCCCCCCCCCCCCCTTCCTCCTCTCCCCCCCCCCACCCCCCCCCCACCCCCCCCCCCCCCCCCACACCCCACCTGGTTAAATAGACTTGGAGGCCGCTTTGAATGGATCTGTAGGGAGCAAACGTCATGGCTGTGAGGTGAATCACCTGACTCTTTGATTTGGACAATAGGTTACTATGTTGAAATTGTCAAGAGATATTATCAATGATCTTTGTTGGGGTTGGGGTGGGGGGAGATGGTGAGTTAATAGAATGGGCATTCTCATGTTGTTCTGCCCATATAAGGGTTGGGAACGATTTGGAGGAATTGAGCACTTTTTATTTTACACAGAGAGTGGTGAGTGCTTGGAACACACTGGTGCTTAAAGCAGACACAATAGTGGCATCTGAGAGACGTTTGGATAGAAACATGGATATACAGAGAACGGGGGGGGGGGGGGGGGGGAGATATGGATTAACTGCACGTAGAGGAGAGGTGGTGTTGGCACCATGTATAGTCGCCTGAGTTGGGCCCCATCTTGGAAGCATCTATCTCACTGGTGACCCTTGGACTATCTTTGATCGAACCTTGCTGGCTTTACCTTGTATTAAACGTTATTACTGTATTACGTATCTATAAACTGTAAATGCCTCGAATGTAATCACTTATAGTCTTTCCGCTGACTGGTTAGCACACGATAAAAAGCTTTGCACTGTACCTTGGTATACGTGACATTAAACTAAACTGCAACTGATGGGCCGCATGGACATTGTGGGCCGAAGGGCCTGTTGCACTGTTCTGTGAATGACTGAGGGGATTTTGGACCTTAAGTCTTGAAGTATCTGATAAATTGTTGCCGGTGAGTCTGGTACTGCAGTTATATCTCCAAAGTCGGAACTGCTGTGAAATTGGATCAGATTAACATTGTCGCGTGGCCTGAATCAAGTGCTTGTGGCAGGGCATCGCAGTTTCTCTACCTATCTAAAGGCAGGACCGGGCTGGGAATTAATTGAGAATGCATTGCAATAAATCACGGTTTGCGCTGCTTGCACCGTGTCCGTGGGTTTGCATTTGATGTCACTGTTCCAAAGTTGACCACTGACTGTTTCTTCCCACTGTTATTTCTGGCACTGCATGAAGAGGGAAATTCATGAGTGCTATGAGCAGAATTGGGCCATTCGGTCCATCGAGTCCACACTGCCATTCAATCATGGCTGATCTATCTCTCCCTCCTAACCCCATTCTCCTGCTTTCTCCCCATAACACCCGTACTAATTAAGAATCAATCTCTCTCTGATTGTCCCTCAGTTGTCTCTATCTCAATTGTTCCTATTACAGAGAAGCATAGAACATAGGTACAGGAGTAGGCCATTCGGCCCTTTGAGCCGGCACCGCCATTCAATATGACCATGGCTGATCATCCAGAATCAGTACCCCGTTCCAGCTTCCTCCCCATATCCCTTGATTTTGTTAGCCCTAAGAGCTCTATCAAACTCTCCCTTGAATACATCCAGTGAATTGGCCTCCACTGCCTTCTGTGGCAGAGAATTCCGCAGATTCACAACTCTCTGGGTGAAAACATACTTTTCCTCACCTCAGTCCTAAATGGCCTAGATTTGTTGCAGGACAGACTGCAGATACTGGTTGAGGGAGTGTTATGAAGCCCTTCCTTCCCAAAGCCAAGTAGAAACCAGGAACCGCAAAATGCAGGTTTCCAAAATGCTGGAGTAACTCAGCGGGCCAGGCAGCATCTCTGGAGAACGTGTATGGGCCGTTGTGTTACTCCAGCATTTCGTGTTCTTCCTTCCCAGAGCCATTATTTGTTCCCGGTCATAACAAAAATTGCTAATTCCGATTTTTGAACTCCTTACACCATCGTGATTGGGATACCTGAGATCAGGGATAGGTCACCTCATGGTGAGCCTTTAATAAGACAAAAAAAGCATAATATGGATGGAATTATGGGTTTCCAAATGCACGGAATTGAGGTGTTCCAGAAATATATATTTGCTGAATCTGGGCATCACTTTGCACAAGTTTTTTTTGTGTTTAGTTTAGTTGTGAGAAACCGCGCGGAAGTGGGCCCTTCGGCCCTCCAAGTCCGCACCAACCAGCGACCGATTAGCACTATCCCACATAACCTGTACGTCTTTGGAGTGTGGGAGCTCCTGGTGAAAACCCACATGGTCACAGTAAGAACCTGCAAACTCCGTACAGACAGCACCCGGAGATGTCGGGGATCGAACCCGGGGCCCCGGGCGCTGTAAGGCAGCAACTCTACCACTGCCCCAATGTCGGGACCAAATGCTTAGCATGCATAATCCAAGAATGTGGCATGCAGTGGGGGAACGTCTAGCTTGCAGGTAGAGTGCGAGGCAAGAATACGGGAGGTTCCCGGTGTTGAATGTTGCGCCTATTATATATTTTTTCCTCTCTGGAGGATTGTGAAAACTCATTAACGCCTCATTTAACTTCAAGGCCATTGTAGTGCCTGCAGCATTTAGAAGGTTGCAATGATACTGCTACTTTCCACTGTGGCACAGGTGGAAAATTGTTTCTCTTTGTCTGCAGAACCTTTGAATTGAGCCCCTCTTCCCACGAATGTCTTGATTAGTGCGTATGCCAGAGGTTATGGGGAGAAGGCAGGAGAATGGGGTTAGGAGGAATAGATAGATCAGTTATGATTGAATGGTGGAGTAGACTTGATGGGCCGAATGACCTAATTCTACTGACCTTATGAATGATGTATCTTCAAAATCCATCCTTGCATGCAAAAACATTAATTTTTTCAGAATCAGAATCAGAATTCCTTTTATTGTCACTATACACATGTACAAGTGTGTCTTTTATCTTTTACAAGTGTGGCTGCTTTTAACACTGTCCTGCAGTTGACAGACTGAGCTGTGCAGAGCTTAGGTAGGGTTGCCGATTGTGGCTGGCAGTTGTTTGAAGTTGTCACCTCTAACCAAGTGCGGACATTGGACTTTCTCTGTGGAACCAATGCGCTGCAATGCGGAGCACTATGTTCTGCACTCAGTATCTTCCCCTTTTAGCTTAGTTTATTGTCATGTGTACCGATGGGTTCAGTGAAAAGCTTTTGTTGCTTCAAACCGGTCAGCGGAAAGACTGTACATGATTACAATCGAGGCATTTGCATCATATAGTTGCGGGTACACAGACTTAAGAGTGTGCAGCGATTGCAATATGGGATTGTAGATCTGCTTCTATGGCCAACACACAAATATTCGCCGCGTGGCTTGTGGTCTCCAATTGGAGGCGTGGGTTCGAATCCCACTTCTGACACCATGTTGAGTGATGACCATACAAATGACGAAAATCTTACACCAGTTCAAAGCTCCAAAGATTGGATTAACTACATAGCAAGCATGACTACACACTTGCACATTCAACTTACACTAAAGGAGTTCAGCAAGCAATGATAACTGAAAAGCTAGTGGGCGTGAGAGGCTACAGAGGCATGACTCATGAAATGAGTGACATTAATCTACAGTTTGGGGCCATCTTGGAAGCAAGATTACTCTTCCTGTTGTACCTAGATTGTATTTATGTGTGGTATTATCTTGATCTGTTTTACTAGCATTCAAACCAAAGCCTTCCACTGTACCTGTGTACACATGGCAATAATTAACCTGAACCTAAAACTATCTAGAGACTGCAAAGAATGGATCCACTGGGCTCATATTCACTGGAATTTAGGATGAGGGGGATCTAATAGAAACATATAACAATTAAGGAGGTTTAGAAGGTTAAGGGGGGACTTGATAGAGGTCTTTAAAATGATGAGAGGGATAGACAGAGTTGATGTGGACAAGCTTTTCCCTTTGAGAATAGGGAAGATTCAAACAAGAGGACATGACTTTAGAATTAAGGGACAGAGGTTTAGGGGTAACATGAGGGGGAACTTCTTTACTCAGAGAGTGGTAGCGGTGTGGAATGAGCTTCCAGTGGAAGTGGTGGCGGCAGGTTCGTTGGTATCATTTAAAAATAAATTGGATAGGCATATGGATGAGAAGGGTATGAAGGGTTATGGTATGAGTGCAGGCAGGTGGGACTAAGGGAAAAAAGTTGTTCGGCACGGACTTGAAGGGCCGAGATGGCCTGTTTCCGTGCTGTAATTGTTATATGGTTATATGGTTATAAGGAATTGGACAGGCTAGATGCAGGAAAAATGTTCCGCATGTTGGGTGAATCCAGAACCTGGGGTCACAGTTTAAGAATAGGGGGTAGGCCAGTTAGGACTGAGAGGAGGAAAAACTTTTCCTCCCAGAGAGTTGTGAATCTGTGGAATTCTCTGTCACAGAAGGCAGTGGAGGCCAATTTACTGGATGTATTCAAAAGATATACGTAGTTCTTGGGTCTCACGGAATCGAGGGATATGGGGAGAAAGCAGCATCGGGGTACTGATTTTGGATGATCAGCCATGATCCTATTGAATGGCGGTGCTGGCTCGAAGGGCCGAATGGCCTACACCTGCACCTATTGTCGATGTTTCTATGCAGTGTACATTCCCCTCATGTGGTTTGTGCATCATTTTCTCATGTTCATTATCAGAATTAGTATTCAACTTATATCTGAGATCTCCTGGGCCCCTCTGGTCCTGGCTACTTGCACTTCCATGGAGTATGGTAACCATCCCTTCAGCTGTAAATACTCCCCCCTTGGACTTGGACAAAAGTTGTTGTTAGACACAAAAAGCTGGGGTAACTCAGCGGGACAGGCAGCGTAGCATCCCTGGAGAGAAGGAATGTGTGACGTTTCGGGTCGAGACCCTTCTTCAGACTATCTTGTTACTCGACTATCATCCAGGGATCTAGACTAGGACGTATGAGTGTGAATTTTGCCATGGGAGCCAAGGACATGATGGTTTGTACATTAATTCCCCCTAATGCGTGGGGAGTGGATGAGAAAGCAGGATAACATAGAACTGGTGTGAACGGGTGGATGGTGATTGGCATGGACTCAGTGGGTCAATGAGTGTCTTTCCATGCTGTGTCTCTAAACTAAACTAGGGTGGCCGTCTGTACGGAGTTTGTACGTTCTCCCCATGATCATATAGAGTTTCCCCCGGGTTCTCCGATTTCTTCAAACACACCAAAGACGTGCAAGTTTGTCGGTTAAGTGGCTCATGTAAAACTTTTAAATCATCCCTAGTGTGTTGGATACTGTGCTGGGATCGCTGGTCGGTGCGGAATCGGTGGACAGATGGGCCTGTTTCCACGCTGTATCTCTAAACTAAGCTAAAACTAAAGGGCCTGTCCCACTGTACGAGGTAATTCAAGAGTTCTTCCGAGTTTTCCCCGATTTGAACTCTGAGAATGCCCGTAGTGGGTCCGTAGGTGTTTGTGAATGTCTTGTAGCGGCTCGTACGAGTAACGGTAGGTACTCGGGGATCCCGGTAAACACTTGACATTTTTTCAACACTGAAAAATGTCCACGAGTAAAAAAAATACTCTTTATGAAACAAATGGTTTCTTTTTACTCGTACGAGCCACTACGGACATTCACAAACTCCTACGGACCTGCTACGGACATTCTCCGAGTTCGAATCAGGGGGAAACTCGGGAGAACTTTTGAATTACCTTGTACAGTGGGACAGGCCCTTAAGCTATAAATGAAAATGAATCAGATAATTCCTTGGAAACATTTTAATTTTTAAAAACTCCAATGCGGTATTTTCTGTCTCCTGTTTGAATTTTCATTTAATTTTTCGTTTTCTTGTCTTCGCCTTCCATCACAAGTGAGGATTGTGTGGGAGTCACTGTGGTGGATGTTCATGTTCAAATGTGTTTTTGAGTGATCTGTTGCTTTTAATTGTATGACTGACCTGGCCAATGAAATTCCTCGTATGTTGCAAAACATACCTGGCGTCTAAAGTGTGATTCTGATTTTTCTTTTCTTGGTCGCCTTCCACACAGGACTGTTTACGGGCCTGCCAGGAACAGATCGAGTCCCTGCTGGAGTCCAGCCTGCGCGACGTACCACACACCAGCATTTCCCCGGAAACAAAAACTCTTGAGGATGAACTGGGCATCTCGTACACGCCGACCGACGTGCGGGACGTGAACCTATGATGACCGACAGCGCGATCACATGCAAACTCACAAGAAAATGCTCGCTATATATATATATTATATATCAAAAAAAAAACATCATGACCTCCCCTCCAAAACCTCCAGCACATTGTAAAAAAGAAGGGAACGGCTTCCTTTTTAGCTTTCAGTGCTCCCATCCTTTCACCAAGCATTACATACGAGTAGTCTGAAAACTGTAAAAAGGCAAAGAAAGGCATTCGCAATGCTGAACACGAGACATGCCACAAAACACATGCCGATTATATGAGACCTTAATGAAATAGTGTTTTTTTTTATATATACAAAAAAAATTTAAGTGTTTATGCTTCTGCGTTTTATAATAATAAATAGAAAATGTCATTAGGGGAGCTATTAGATTTGATTTTTTTTTTTGGAGTGTGAATGAACCATTTTTAATGTAGAAGAGGGTTTTAGGTAGTGACAATTTTAATTGTTTTTTTTTTCTTTTTTAAAAAACAAAAGGAAAAAAACATGTGAGGAAACAATGCATAGCTTTTACAGCGAATTAGACCTTTCTATACTTGCTTGTCTATGTGTTTAGTCACTTTATAATCAGTGTGTCCCGATGATAATTTGATTCCTTTGTGCTTATCCTCTTCACCTTATAAATGGTTGATGTAACCCATTTTTGTGTATTTTTAGTTATCAGCATTATAACATGTATTCTATGGAGTCTGTGGATAGCCTGGACGAGATTGTGCAACGTTCCACATTATTCAAAACATGCCAATTTTACTATCCAAGGCTAAATACCTAATTATACACACACTTACTAATGCTATAATATCTTTTTAAAAGTCTTGGTCTTTTTTAAAATTTTATTTTTACTTTTCTCGTTTGGACAGAACAAACCTATGTAAATAGAGTGCTAGCTGGAGTCTGCTCTTCCTGCTTGGTTAAGGACAGGTTTGATCAATGGCCTTTCTTTCTCAAACCATTCCATTTCAAAGCACTTTCAGTCGGTAGTTTTTTTTGGAAAAAGTCCTCTTTTTGTTGTTTTTTTTTTCCTTTTGAGTGGAATTTTTTTTTAATTTTAATTTTGAGAAAACAAAATGGAATGGTTTAGAAATATTAAGACGCTTGTGTTTTGAAAAGCAAGTAACGTTGACTAAGGTGACGGAGAAGGGGAATGAAACTTGGATGTGACGTTCTGATCAATGGCAATTACATTCCAATCAAAACTGCTGGCATTGCTGAATTTTATTTTAAAGATAGACAGAACAGTGTTTAGAAATCATTCATGTGCCAACTTACTTAGAAATGGGGCCTGTTTAGATGTGTTTTTCAGGTTATATCAGCACGCATAGATTGTAACCATATTGTTCTGGAAGCTATTTACTTAATTATACACAATGAAAGGAACTCCATGTAATTTATTTATAAGGTAATGTAGATCTATTTATTGTAAGACTGAAGTAGAAGAAGCTTCCAGTGGAAGGACATCAAAAGTTCAAGGCTTGTGGTGCAGTTGTAGGATCTTAAACCTTGAGCAAAAGTGACATCCACCCAATAAGATTTTTTTTTTCCGAAAAAGATCGAAATGCCGCGGGAGGGCATTAAAAAAATAAATAGAAAAACTCGAAATAAGATCCTCAGAACAGGGATTTCTCAATGGTTGAGGAGGTCTTCACAAGGTGCAGTTGTTATTGTGCCTGACCCACCCCCCCCCCCCCCCCCCCCGCCTTCCTCCCTTTGCAGACTTGAACATCTGCAATATTGTGTGCAACGGGGGACTTGCCCCTTACAAGATGCACAAACCTAGTAAACACTCTCGAGGGGGCGAAGGGACACACTTGCACTTGATCTCATAAGACAATGGTCTGTGGTTAACTGGCAAGTTGGGGGTGGATGGGTGATAGGTACACTTGAGAAAAACCTGTTTGTTTTATTTTATCTCTCTCTCTCTCTCTCTGTTAAATGGCATTGCAAGTGGTTTTGGGATTGGGAGATGCATTGGTGTTCACTACTCTGTCCGCCGCACCCTCCACCAACATGGATAGTAGCCTGGGGTTGACTCACCCGGTGGAGAAAGTGGACTGGCCACCTGCCGAAAGTGGATTGGCCAAACTAACCAGCATCTTCACCCGACGGGACTTCATTATTTTCCTATGCGAGTTTGGCTCGTTCTTCTTTGCTGCACCCAATTTATTATTTTTTAAAACATTATTATTATTATCATTTTTTTTCCTTTTGCTCTTGATAGTACCACGATTTGAAAAACCGGCTGGGAAGGGAACTTTTGAGCTGCCCTTTCTGGAGATGCAAGCCACGGTCTCTCGAGGCCAGGCTCTCTTTATTCCCTCTTGTTCGGTCAGGTGTGGCGATGGAAGCGTGAGGCAATATTGGTGCTTCTAGGGCGAGTGCGATGAGGCAGAAATTCTGGATAAAGCTGCTGCTATTATATGCCCCATGTGGAGAGCGCTGGTGGAATGGACTCCTTGTCGGTTTGTATGTACTTCTTTAAAATAAGAAAACTTCAGGCCCCATTTTGAATATCGATCGAGGTAAAGAAACGACGTAGGTTTTGTGTTTTGTAGAATCAGTCTTGGACAAAAAAAAAGAGGTGCGTTTTAAGTTGTTCCAGTGTCTTGCATCCCGGCTTCTAGATATTGATAGAAAATTTGCACATCTTGGTATGTACTGATGCTAGAAAGTGGAGGGGAGGTGGAGAAATTAAACTCAGACTGATGATGTGGTGTGAGGAGCATGTGATGGAGAGATATTTGTGTGAAACTGCCATTTATGGTGTTGATTGTAAGTTATGGAGTGGTCACTCCTAATGAGCTGCTACAGAAAAGTTCCCAGCTTGGTTTGAAATTAACATTTTTTTTTTTTTGTTTTTGCTTTTTCCTCTTTTTATTAAAAAAAAATTTAATCCTTTTTTGTCATTGTGTTTTGCTGCTATTTTTGGATCAGTTTTTATTAATGCCATATACTGCCATGTTATAGGTTTTAAATTTTCACTTAGAAAATTATGATATTGACATCAGTTTTTGTAGATTTTTTTTTTGTTAATGTGATCAGTTCTTCTTAATGTGATTACTGCTCTATTCCAAAAAAAAAGGTTCCTGTTCACATTACCTCAAACTACAGTTAACCTGACCTTTTTTACACCGTGGGTTTTTTTTTTTGTTTCACATATTGCCTCATAGTCCTGTTTTACTGAAAACTGAAATACGTTATGCATTTATCTGAAATGTTTCTGCCTGAGAGAGGGAAATTTTTTTTTTTGTTTTTTGCTTTCAGGATCCAAGATGGTTCTGATGTATAATGTCTGAATTTCAGGAATATTTGCTTACCTCAAGTTATTTCTGCATTTGGCATCTCTGTTCTTCTGAACCTTCCAGTTTTTAAACCATAATGCTGCACATACCACAGACGTTGGTTGTACAAGATTGTGTACCGAAAAAGGCAGTGTATTGTATGTTTTTGTATTAAAAGAGGAGAATCTGTACTGAAAGGCCAAAAGCTCGATAGGGGCCTCGCATACCGACGATTATGTCTGTTTTAAAAAAAAACAAATGTTTTCACGTATTTTCAGATGATCACAATCTATATAAAGCATTCAATTACAAATTTGTACTTTTATATTTTACAAAATGTCACTGTTCATGGTCTGAAATGCACATTTTCACAAACAGACCTGTACTAGACAAGTTTTCAACAGAATAGAAATAAACAAAAATATTTTGAAGCTGTCTGTGTGCTTTTTGCTTTTTTTTTGTTTCGAGCTTTGAATGATACTTTATTGTCACGTGTAACTTGTCACAGTGAGATGCTGTGTTTTGCGTGCCGGTTAGTTTATTGTCAACGTGTACCGAGGTACAGTGAAAAGCTTCTGTCGAGTGCTATCGTGTCAGCGGAAAGACAACACATGATTACAATCGAGCCATTTACACAAGGGAAGAACGTTTAGTGCAAGGTAAAGCCAGTAAGCGTCCGTTCAAAGATAGTCTGACGGTCACAAAAGAGGTAGATAATAGCTCGGGACTGCTCTCTGGTTGTGGTGGGATGATTCAGATGCCTGATAACAGCCGGGAAGAAACTGGCCCTGAATCGGGAGGTGTGTGCCTTTTCACACTTGCATACCTTTAGCCCGATGGGAGAGGGGAGAAGAGGGTGTGGCCAGGGTGCGACTGGTCCTGGGCTATGCTGCTGGCCTTGCCGAGGCAGCGTGAGGTATAAATGGAGTCAATGGAAGGGAGGTTGGTTTGTGTGTGTGTGTGTGTGTGTGACGGTCTGGGCTGCGTCCACAATTCGCTGCAATTCCTTGCGGTCAAGGATTGAGCTGTTCCCAAATCAATCAGTGATGCATCTTGGTCTCACAGCCTTAAAATTTCATGCAAAGAATCGCCACAGAATGCTGACAAAGTTACAAAGTATTCCATTTAGCCCCTTTGTTCTGGGCAGCCCCAACCCCCCCCCCCCCCCCCCCCCCCAATTCTGATCTCGGGCGCCTGTGTTTTTTGGGGTTGCTTGTTTAAATGGCACTTGTGTAGCATGGGGCATTGTATAGAGTGCAACAGGTTTAGTTTAGAGTTACGGCATGGAAACGGGACCTTCGGCCTACCGAGTCCACGGCGACCTATGATCACCCTTTGGGTTTCGGCCCGAAACGTTGCCTATTTCCAAAACCCTTTGGGTTTCGGCCTGAAACGTTGCCTATTTCCAAAACCCTTTGGGTTTCGGCCCGAAACGTTGCCTATTTCCTTCGCTCCATAGATGCTGCTGCACCCGCTGAGTTTCTCCAGCACTTTTGTCTACCTTCGATTTTCCAGCATCTGCAGTTCCTTCTTAAAGACCTATGATCACCAGTTCTATGTTCTCCCAGATTTGCATCCTACACTCGCAGCAATTTACAGAGGTCCATTCGCCTTCAAACCTGCTCGTCTTTGGAATGTTTATAGATACAGCGTAGAAACAGTCCTCACCGGCCAACGATCACCAGTACGCTGGTTCCATCCCACAAACTAGGGACAATTTACGGAAGCCAATTAACCTACAAACCTGCACGCCTTTGGAGTGTGGGAGGAAACCCATGAAAACGTACAAACTCTGTCCAGACAGCATTAGTAGTCAGGATCAATCCTGGGTCCCTGCCACTGTGAGGCAGCAAACTCTACCGCAGCTCCGCCCCACAACATGGATCTTCAACTATGGTGAATTTGGCGCGAGGCAGAATCGGGTCACGCACGTGGGTTGTAGAAGCAAGTCTTCCTCTGAGTGGGCCACTGGTTTGCATTCATTCAGCTGGGGATTAGCGGGTCTCTTCAACATTAAAGAACCTCTCCATCTCTCCGTCTGAAGAAGGGTCTCGACCCGAAACGTCGCCCATCTCCTTCGCTGCACCCGCTGAGTTTCTCCAGCTTTTTGTGTAACCCTCTCCATCCATAAGCAGGGTGAGGGTGTTAATAGTGAAAGCTCTTTATTGAATAGTGATAGTTAATAGTGAAAGCTCTAATATTATGCTCACTTTTTTAAAATCAAAATAGACTTTATTCGGGTAATAAATATACACAATACATCAACCGTGCGAAAAATCCATCCGACATTTTCGGAAGCTATACAAATTGTTCCATACAGTCTATACACATTTCTCAAATTTCGCAAATCGATCCCCCACCCGTGCCACTCATGTGGCCCCCCAGCAAGGGATACCTTCCCTTATTTTGAGGGGCCTCTCCACCATACCGTGCCCCCCCCCATGTCCAGCAGCGGAAGGACCTTAGACTGTGGCCCTCCCCCTCCGAGCCTTGGCGGTGGCTGCACCGAGCTTCAGCGCGTCCCTCAGCACGTACTCCTGCAGTCTGTAGGAGCATCTCCACCTCTGGACCTGGAGATTAATCACCTACTGGACCGACTGGATTATGGATGCTGAAGGAAGCTGCAGTCTTCACTCCTTCACACTGGTCAAACCTGAGTGGCCCCTTCAGCAACAGACTGGTTCCACCAAGATCCAGTACTGAACGCCACAGGAGATCTTTCTATCACACTGAAACTCCTCTTCCCCTTCTGTCGCAGGGTAGACCGACTCCCCTCCCCCCCCCCCCCCCAAACTCCACCTATTCCTTCGCTCCGTAGAATGCTGTCTCACCCGCTGAGTTTCTCCAGCATTTTTGTCTACCTTCCACCTTCTCAATCGTTGCATTTCCCCAATCCTGGACTTTCCATTCATCTCTCGTTTCCTGTGTCTTGTGTTTTTATGACTGTTGGCAGACCAATGTCCCTCCTGCGATAAATAAAGTTCTATCGTATCATATTAATAGTTGTTCACGAGTTGCGACCAAACGATGATTTAGGAATCATGCGCTTCCCATGTGCTTTTATTACATGTGACAAGTCACAGTGAGATTCTTTGTTTTTCGTACCGCATGCAAAGAGTTGCCACGTATAGGAAGCCGTCAAAGTTACAAAGTGTCCCACTTTGTCCCCAATGGGCCCCCTTTGTTCTCTGTCTTTTCAAGTCGGGGTGAATTGCAATGCAGTGGAGTGCTGGCTGCCTTTGAGCCCTCTATCCATCACGAGAACTTAATTGGAAGTTGCTGTTGAAGCACTGGCAAGACATGGTGGTGCAGTTGCTGCCTCACAGCGCCAGAGACCCAGGTTCGATCCTGACTATGGGTGCTGTCATTAATTTTACTTTTAGAGATAGAGCACTGAAACAGACCCTTCGGCCGTCGGAGTCAGTGCCGACCTGCGATCACCGCACATTAACACTATTCTACACACACTAGGGACCATTTACGCATACACCAAGCCAATTAACCTACAAACCTGTACGTCCGTGGAGTTTTGGAGTAAACCGAAGATCTCGGAGAAAACCCACGCAGGTCACGGGGAGAGCGTACAAACTCCGTACAGACAAGCAATCCTAGTCGGGATCAAACTCTGGTCTCCGGCGCTGTAAGGCAGCAACTCTACCGCTGCGCCACCGTGCCAACTGTGTGGAGTTTGTACATTCTCCCCATGACCTGCGTGGGTTTTCTTCGGGATCTCTAGTTTCCTCCCACACTCCAAAAACCTACAGGTCTGCACGTTAATTGGCCTCGGCATAATTGTACATCGTCCCTCGTGCGTGTAGGATAGCACTAGTGTACCGGTGATTGTTGGCTGGCACATACTTGGTGGGCCGAAGGGCCTGTTTCTGCGCTGCATCTCTCTAAACTAAACTAATATTCACATGCCATGGTATGTCTCAAATTCATTCCACAGCTCAAGATGCCATTGTGAATATTTCACAAAATACCGTGTTTAGTTTAGTGGTTGTAAAGAGATTTTGGACGATCTGAGACCATACAAGTCTATTTCTTTATTTGGATAACACCAGTTAAAAACAACAGATTTTTCTTTCCCCTGAAAGACTTTTAGTGAGTTCATTAGTTTTTACAGCCACTCAGTAATTTAATGGCTACATTTACAAACACTCACGACATATTAGGCCAAATTTACAAACACAGGCCATATTTTCAGATATTGAAAATATTTAAATTCTCAATCTATACTGTTTGCGTTTGACGTCAAAATCTATGGACTTTAACTTCTTGATTGGAAGGAAAAACTTTAGAAAGAATTCTAGTACGATGGTCAAAATGGTTTCCCTGTGTGTGATTATCTGAAATGGACGGCACGGTGGCGCAGCACCAGAGACTCGGGTTCGATCCTGACTACGGGTGCTGTCTGTACGGAGTTTGTACGGAGTTCTCCCCGTGTCCTGCGTGGATTTCCCCCAGGTGCTCCGGTTTCCTCCCACATTCCAAAGACGTGCGGGTTTGTAGATTACTTGGCCTTTATAAGTTGCCCCTAATGTGTAGGATGCGAAACTGGCAATAATATAGAACTGGCGTGCGGGTGATCGATGGTTAACGTGGACTTGGTGGGCCAATGGATGTGTTTCCGCGCTCTAAACTCTAAAATAGCCACATGTCTCTCATTTTCTGGATTTGTACACGGAAACTGATCATTTGAGAGAAGGTTGTGGAGGCCAAGTCAATGAATATTTGTTATAGTGGAGATTGATGAATTATTGGTTAGTACGGGTGATAGGAGTTAAGGGGAGAAGGCAGCAGAATGGGGTTGAGAGGGAAAGATAGGTCTGCTATGATTAGTGGCGGAGTAGACTTCATGGGCCGAATGGTCTGATTCTGCACCTACAACTTATAAAGTTATGAAATATAGATGGACCCAAACACTCTGTGGAACTCTAGCTTGGTATCAATCAGGCCAGAAATGAAAATAAGTGAGGAAGCTACAGAAAAAGGGCGCAGAGAAGATTAACGAGGATGTTGCCAGAACCTGAGGGCCTGAGCTATAGAGCTATAGAGAGAGAATAGAGGCAAGGACTCTATTCCTTGGAGCGCAGGAGGTTGAAGGATGATCTTATGGAAGTGTACAACATCATGAGAGCAAAGATCGGGTAGATGCACAGAGTCTCTTGCCCAGCATAGTAGATTTGAGGACCAAAACACAGAGATTTAAGTTGAGGGGTGGGAAGATTTGATAGGAATCTGAGGGATAACGTTTTCACGCAAAGGTTGGTAGGTGCATGGAACGAGCTGCCAGAGGATGTAGTTGGGGCAGGTACGATCACAACGTTTAAGAAAGGTACATGGATAGCACAGGTAGACAAAAGTGCTGGAGAAACTCAGCAGGTGAGGCAGCATCTATGGAGCGAAGGAAATAGGCAACGTTTCGGGCCAAAACGTTGCCTATTTCCTTCTATCTTCGATTTTCCAGCATCTGCAGTTCCTTCTTAATCATGGATGGCGTAGGTTTAGAGGGTTATGGACCAGACGCAGGCAGGTGGGGCTAGTGTAGATGGGACATGGTGGCCGGTTTGGGCAAGTTGGGCCGGATGGCCTGTTTCCACACTGTAAGACCCAAAGACTAAAAACAGATCTCAATCTATTTTCACTGCGTAGACCAAGCCTTCAGTTTCAATGCGGAGAACAAGCCTTCAGTTTGTGAAGTGGACAATGAATAGCGCAGAAGGTTAAGGGGGGACTTGATTGAGGTCTTTAAAATGATGAAAGGGATAGACAGAGTTGACGTGGATAAGCTTTTCCCATTGAGGGTAGGAAAGATTCAAACAAGAGGGCATGACATGAAAATTAAGGGACAGAAGTTTAGGGGTAACATGAGGGGGAACTTCTTTACTCAGAGAGTGGTGGCTGTGTGGAATGATCTTCCTGCAGAAGTGGTGGAGGCAGGATCGATTTTAACATTTAAAAGTAAAGTGGATAGGTATATGGACGGGAAGGGAATGGAGGGGTATGGTCTGAGTGCAGGTAGATGGGACTAGGGGAAAATAAATGGTCGGCACGGACTGGAAGGGCCGAGAAGTGCCTGTTTCCGTGCTGTAATGGTTATATGGTTATATGGTTAATAGGCGAATAGTTCCGCTTAATTTTCAAGGGGCGCTGCAGACAGCCAATATCGGCATGAGGCATCATCTGAAGAAGGGTCTCGTCTCGACCCGAAACGTCGCCTATCTCCTTCGCTCCCTAGATGCTGCTGCACCCGCTGAGTTTCTCCAGCCTTTTGTGTAACCCTCGGCATTAGACTTCATGGCGGAGTGCTTCCACGGACATTGTTAAAGGAATTGCTTTGCCGTTTTCTTCTTCTTCTGTTGACAACTGTGTAAGTGATCATTTCAAAGGTCCCAAGTCAACGGTTGCCAATGTCTATTGATGTTTACGGCTCTGTTAGACGGCTGTATGTGACCCAGGTTTCACAGTGTTCCAGAAGCTAATCCCATTGTTCGTTCCAACAAAGATAACATGAGCTTGTGTCAGGTTTTTTTTAGGTTATGTTACCTTGTAGGACATTAGGTTGGTGTTTTTCGTCCTTTCTTAGTACAATTAGCAGCAGATGTGAGTCTCAACACGGGTCCCAGTGGAAATCAACCCGCTGGATTCAAGAGCCTCTGCATATGGTGATTCTTATTATTAATAGCAATTAAAAAGTGAGTGGTGGGGAATTTGAACTTTTTTAACAGCTTGCCCCGGCATTTATGTGGAGGAAAGAGGAAACGGTCTGGTAAATTTATACTTCAAAATGGCTTGTGTCTCACTTTCATTCAGTGTAAGTGAGCTGAATAACATCAACTAATATGAAAATCAGATTATTTCCAAAATGCACCATACACAAGGATATTGGGCAGATGGGAGGCTTTCAACAGGTGGAGCCAGCCTGTCTTCCTTCTCACTTAGAGTAATGGAAGCAATGTCGTGATAGAATCATAGGGTGGTCATCGGCGGGCGCTCGAAACGAGTGTGACTGTCCTCTCATGGAGGACGCCTGTGCGTGACTTTGTTTAACGTGGGGAGACTGGTGCACAGACAGCCACCCCACGGTCCTTGACAGATCTGGGTCAGAATCCAGTGGCATGGAGTCCAAGACGACCGGGGACCCTTTTCTGCTGCAACCTTCATCCGCCTTCCCAGCCGTTGTGACGCTCCACTGAAGTCAGCCATCGTCCTCCGCCTGTTCCACCGTTGAGGTCTTGGTTGGATTGCTCTTTGTCAGGGACCTCCCCCTCGACCTTACCAGGACCATCGCTCTCAGGATCTCAGGACCACACAAGGTTCTCCACCGCGACAAGGTGGCAATCCCTGGAGAAGAAAGTGATACAGGGTGGAAACAGGCCCTTCGGCCCAACTTGTCCACGCTGGCCAACATGTCCCATCTACACTAGTCCCACCTACCTGGGTTTGACCCATATCCCTCTAAATTTGTCCAATCCATGTACCCATCCAAATGTTTCTTAAACGTTGTGATTGTCCCTGCCTCAGCTACCTCCTCCCGCAGTGTGTTCCATACACCCACCACCCTTTGCGTGAATAAGTTACCCTTCAGGTTTCAAGTGGGGTCCCTTCTTCAGACTCAGGAAACGCTAATTATCCACGTTCTCCAGAGATGACAACAGATAATAGACAATAGGTGCAGGAGTAGGCCATTCGGCCCTTCGCACCAGCACCGCCATTCAATGTGATCATGGCTGATCATCCCCAATCAGTGCCCCGTTCCTCCCTTTTCCCCATATCCCCTGACTCCGCTATTTTTAAGAGCCCTATCTAACTCTCTCTTGAAAGCATCCAGAGAACTTGCCTCCACCGCCCTCTGAGGCAGAGAATTCCACAGACTCACAACTCTCTGTGAGAAAAAGTGTTTCCTCGTCTCCGTTCTAAATGGCTTACCCCTTATTCTCAAACTGTGGCCCCTGGTTCTGGACTCCCCCAACATCGGGAACATGTTTCCTGCCTCTTGTGTGTCCAAGCCCTTAACAATCTTCCAAGCTGCCTGACCCTCTGAATTACTCCAGCACTTTGTGTCCCATGCACAATGCCAACATCTGCAGTTCCTGGCGTGTAAATAAACTGTGTTGACATTTTGGTACTGAGAGAGCTGGTGGACACTTACCTCCCCCTCTGGACATATTTACCAAGGCTAGACAGTCAACTAAATGCCAACTTGTGGTTGACCCATGTCTAGCACACCAGCATATCAGCTTAATAGCTCTGGGCTAGAGGTTAGAATCACTAACCTGTACTAACCTGAAAATGTTGAATCCAACCCTGGTTGCCAGGGAAATTAAATTCAAATAATCCATTAAATTTGGAATTTGGAAACAAGCCTGTCTCAGTAATTGTGACCATGAAACTATTGGATCCATTAGATATAACTTCCAAACAAAACTAGTTTGCTCATGACTTCAGGTAAGGAAAGATGCCTTTCTAACCATCTGACCTGTATCTGACCCAATGTGTTTGACATTTAACCCTCTCCTCAATTTAAGGGCAATTAGGGCCAAATTATAAATTGTTACTCTAGCATTTTGTATTTTGCTCCGCACTTCAACCCCCCCTCCCATTTCCAATTTGACCTTTCTGTCCTGGGCCTCCACCATTGTCAGAGTGAGGCTCAGCGCAAATTGGAGGAGCAGCACCTCATATTTCGCTTGGGATGTTTACACCCCAGCGATATGAACATTGACTGCTCCAATTTCAGGTAGTCCTTGCTTTCTCCCTCCTTCCCAGCTCTCCCACAGGCCTACTGTCTCCGCCTCTTCCTTTCGTCCCCCCCCTCCCCCTGACATCAGTCTGAAGAAGGGTCTCGACCTGAAACGTCGCCTATTCCTTCTCTCCATACATGCTTCAGATAGCCCTTGCTTTCTCTCTCCATCCCCTTCCCCTTCCCAGTTCTCCCACTAGTCTCACTGTCCACGACTACATTCTATCTTTGTCCCGCCCCCTCACCTGACACCAGTTTGAAGAAGGGTCTCGACCCGAAACATTGGCCATTCCTTCTCTCCAGAGATGCTGCCTCACCCACTGAGTGTATTGTGTCTACCCAAATTATAAATACAGGCATTTCCTTTACAATAATCCTTTATAATCAAACGTTTCTTTCCCACACGTGTCTTTGGGACATGGGAGGAAACCGGAGTACCCGGTGAAATCCCACGCAGTCACGGGGACAACGTACAAACTTTGTATTGACATAATTCCATAGTCAGGATCGAACCCTGCAAGGCAGCAACTCTACTGCTGCACCCCTGTTGTGCTTGTTCCATGTGCTTACAGTATGTCATTGTAAAACTACAGATCAGACTGGGAGGGAGCAAGGGATTTAAAGGCCCATGAGCAGATCAGAGTTATACTGCCTCCTGGAGATTGCAGGAGATTTAATGATGTTTTAAACCCCTGTCCCACGGTACGAGTTCATTTCAAGAGCTCTCCCGAGTTTGCCCTGATTCGAACTCGGAGATTTACGGTAATGGCCACTCGTCGGTACGCGGGGCTCTCGTGGACATTTTTCATCATGTTGAAAAATCTTCACGAGTCTTCCCGTGCTTACCTGCCATTAGCGAGTCTTCCCGAGTACCTGCCGTTAGCGCTAAGAGACGTCCCCGAGCTCCGACGTACCCGCTACGTTCATTCTCCGTGCTTACCACGGGTTTGATTTTTTTAAAACTCGGGAGAGCTCTTGGAATGAACTCGTACCGTGGGACAGGGCTATTAGTCAGAAAGCCGCCCATAACGTGCCATTATGTCCAGACACATCCACTCCCTCGACAGCTGCACGCTAGACTGGCACAGACCTAACGGAATGTGTGTGATGTTTGAGCTGTGGTTTTTAAGCAGAGCTCTACTAGCCGTGAACGCGGTGACTTTATTAGGTAAAGAGGGAAATAGGCCCCGAGTTCTAATTCTTTAACAACTGAAAATCGTTAATATGTCGTCTGCGCCTATGTGAAAGTGGCCGCTGAAAAGAAATCGTGGCACCGTTCGGGCAGAACACGGTGTATTATGTGAAATATTAAACAGGTAATTGATGCAAAAGTGAGATTACGTAGACCCAGTGTGAGGAGATACACAATGGTCGGCAAGGACTCGATGGGCCGAAGGGCTAGTTTCGATGCTGTAGACTTTAGACTTTAGCCTTGAGCGCTGAACCAAGCCCTTCGACCCATCGATTCCACGCCGACCAGTTATCACCCCCCCACCCCTGACCAGTGATCGTCGCCCCACCAATATCCTACACACCAGCTCAATCTCAATCAGCTGCTCTGGGTCAATTTACAATTTTATTTTTTTTTACATTTTTTTATGAATTAGAAGCAATTACATAATAAAAAGGTGCGTATTCATTGTTGACATAATAAAAATCATTTTGTTCTTTGTAGATAATATATAATCAGTATTATTTATATTAATAATTGCATAATAATTGTGCTTCTATATTGTTTTTTTCCATTTTTTATAAAGATAGAAAATAGTAGAGAAAGATTAAACAACAAAAAATATATATAAAAAGTTGGGAAAGAGTGGAATGTTCTACAGATGTTGCATCGTTGGAGATATATCCGCGTTTTATGAAATGTACTACTTCATCTATTTCTTTGATTCTGGTTTCAGTCGGGTTCTCGTGCCGAACCAGTTTGCCCCTTCAAATATTCAATTAAAATATTCAATTAACCTACAAAGCTGCGCGTCTTTGGGGTGTGTGGGGGGGACCGAGCACCTGGAGAAAACCCACGCGTTCACTGGGAGAACATGCAAGCTCCGTACAGACAGCACCTGTGGTCAGGATCAAACCCGGGTCTCTGGCGTTCAAAGGCAGCAGCTCTACCGCTGCACCACTGTGCTGCCCCATAAACTAAATCTCTTAAACTAAAACTAAATGTAAAGTATCATACTGCTTTCAGATGGATGTAGAAGGTGTCATGCAGTTTTTGCAAGAAGAAGCGATTTAACCCCAGTATCCAGCCAATATTTCCCACTAAGCGGACATCGAACATTACTGATCACCTTACCATTATTAACTGTTGGAGCCGGATGTGTAAAGATTGGCTCTTGTATTTTTTGTACAGTTGTACTTCCAAAGTACTTAATTGCCTGTGAAACCTGTGGGATTTTTTTTCTGTAGTTTAGAGATACGACGTGGAAACAGGCCCTTAGGCTCACTGATCATCTGTACACTTGTTCATTGTTATCCCAGTTTCGAATCCCACAGCAGTCACGGTGGCGCAGCGGGTAGAGTTACTGCCTAGCAGCGAATGCAGCGCCGGAGACCCAGGTTCGATCCCGACTACAGCGCTGTAGGTTAATTGGCTTGGTGAATGTAAGACAAAAATTGTCCCTAGTGGGTGCAGGATAGTGTTAATGTGCGGGGATCGCTGGTTGGCGCGGACCCGGTGGGCCGATGGGCCAGTTTCCGTGCTGTATCTCTAAACTAAACTCAACTAAACACTGGGGGGGGGGGGGGGGGGCAATTTACAGAAGCCAGTTGACCCACAAACCTGCACGTCTTTGGAATGTGGAAGGAAACCGGAGCACCCGGAAAAAAAACCACGTGGTCACGAGGAGAACGTACAAACTCCGTACAGACAGCACCCGTGGTCAGGATCGAACATGAGTCTCGGCGCTGTAAGGAAGCAGCTCTACCGTCATGAAAGGTGCTATATAAATGCAAACATTAACGTTTTTTAAAAAAACTGATTTAAGTGGAAGCGTATGTTCCCCTACCCTGACATGACTGTACCAGATACTGTAAACCCATAATTTGTTTTATGGTAAACATTTAATTTTCAGATAAATGACAGGCTGTTCATATGCTACACATTCCACAGGAAATCCATACCTGAACTTAGCGAGGTATTTGTTTCATCATAAATTTGTGGAGAGCATGCTGAGGTGAAACCCAACAAGAAGTATTTGCGATCATGAATGGGATTGATTGTTTTGGACGTGCGGAAATGTGTTTCTAGTTTTGAGGGAGACCACGATTAATGGCCGTGAATTTAAGATGGCCGCAAATCCATTACGGAATCTGGAAAATCTGGGTGGTTTGATTGAGGAGCCTGCCTGCCACCACATGCACTAAATGTGTAAGAAACACACAGATAAAAGAGAAAGGGAATGGAATAATATGTGCGGTTGGGTTCAGAGCAAGACTTTTGTGAAGCAGTGGCACTGGTATGAACCTGCTCGTCTTGTTATAAGTACTCCACCATATCTGACACCCTCACCGAGAGATTAGTGTTTTAGCCGCCACTGGCAGGAAGGCTTATGTACAAATAATCTTCACTTGAGTTAGGCATCGGGGGGTCGTTGGGTGCAAGGTGACCCAAAGGTGGCCAAAACCAACCCCACCCTATGAAGTGTTTAAGAAGGAACTGCAGATGCTGGAGGAAGGGGTTAGGCCCAAAACGTCACCTATTTCCTTCGCTCCATAGATGCTGCCTCACCTGCTGTGTTTCTCCAGCATTTTTGTCCACCCACCCTATGAAGAAGGCTTGCAATCCTTTTCACCCCTCGGCCAAAGATTCCAAAAGCAGTTTCATCGGTAGATTGAAAGATGCAGGATGGAAACAGGACATAAGGTCATGATTAGGAGTAGAATTAGGCCATTTGGCCCATCAAGTCTACTCCGCCGTTCAATCATGGCTGATCTATGAGTCTGAATCAACAGTCTGAAGAAGGATCCTGATCTGAAATGATATCCATCCATGTTCTCCAGAGATGCTGCCTGTCCTACTGAGTTACTCCAGCAGTTTGTATATTTTGTTGTAAACCAGCATCTGCAGTTCCATGTTTCCGCACTACAGTAAACCCTTGTGTTAATAGACTGCCTTATAACGGATGTCTTATTGTAGATGGACCTGCCGATGGCTGCCAACACCGCCCCCAGTTCGTCCCGCTTCCAAGCCGGACCCACTGCCACCACACTCATGTGACCCCGGGGGTGATATCCCTTCCCTTGTTTGAGGGGCGTCTCCACCGGACACTGACCTCCCCCCCAATGTGCAGCATCGAAAGGACCCTAGACCCTGATCCTCCCCACAGAACCTTGGCGTTGGCTGCACCGAGCTTCAGTGCGTCCCTCAGCACGTACTCCTGCAGTCTGCAGTGGGCCAGTCGGCAACATTCCCCGACGGACATCTCGCTCTGCTGGGAGGTCAACTTGGGTTTGGGCCGACCAAAGAGCATCTTTCACCCAGTTGATGACCTTCCAGCTACAACCGAAAATGCTCAGAGTACAGAAACCGAGAACCGGACGACATTGGTTTAAGGTGAGGGGGGAAAGATTTAATGGAAACCCGAGGGGTAACATTTTCACGCGAAGGATGGTGGGTGTATGGAACGAGCTGCCAGAGGATGTAGTTGGGGCAGGGACTATCGCAATGTTTAAGAAGCATTTCGATGGGTACATGGATAGGAAAGGTTTAGAGGGATATGGGCCAAATGCAGGCAGGTGGGACTAGTGGAGTTGGGACATGTTGTTTGGTGAGAGAAAGTTGGGCTGAAGGGCCTGTTTCCATGCTGTAAGACTCTATGACTCTAAAGTGCCTCGACCCGAAACGTCACCCGTTCCTCCTCTCCAGAGATGCTGCCTGTCCTGCAGAGTCACTCCAGCATATTGTATCTTTCTTCGGTTTAAACCAGCATCTGCAGTTCCTTCCTACACACTGTATAACATGGATTGGGTCAGGATGCGAGGCTTCAATTAGATTGTGGAAGAGCAAAGGGAATCTCTTGGGAGAGAGTGGGAAGGAGAAAAATGCTAAACTACAAAACAAAACAAAAAAATAGTTTCCCACAGTCTTTACCACTTTTACTTAATATAAGAATATCAACTGGAAAGTAATTGCTTTATTTGCAACCGCAAAATAAGACCATAAACTGAAGGATCTGTCTGTTTTCTCATAAATGTTCATCTATTTGCTACTGAATAGCCCAGTAG
This sequence comes from Raja brachyura, assembly GCA_963514005.1. The sequence continues at coordinate 7,338,556 of OY740798.1, forward strand.
GCCAGCACGTTGGCCCAGGGGTAGAGTCGCTGCCTCACAGCGCCAGAGACCCGGGCTCAACCCCGACTCAAGAGAGAGTTAGCTAGAGCTCTTAAAGATAGCGGAGACAAGCGATATGGGGAGAAGGCAGGAACAGGGTACTGATTGTAGATGATCAGCCATGATCACAGTGAATAGCGGTGCTGGCAAAAAAGTACCGGTGTCGGGTCTTGGTAAAGGGGGAAGAAAAATTGTCGAGTTGGTAGATTCCTTTTGCGAGATGTTTATAATAAAGTAACTGGCTTTTCTTTTTTTTCCTATTTTTTTCCCCTTTTTTTCCTCTCCAGGGTCTATCTCTTAATTCCCGTTTCTAACTCTTCAAGGGGTTCCTTTCCCTTCATATCTCTTTTTCACTTTTCTACTTTCTATGCTGCTATTTACCTCTCTATTCTCTCTTTTCTAAAGCCTTAAAATAAAAATAAAAATTAAAATTAAGGGGTACAATGACTGTAATACAATACAAGGGATGTACACTGATGTAACTTACAGTACCGCTAATAAATAAAGATAATTTAAAAAAAAATTTTTTAAAGGAATTTGGCGAAGGTGCTGTCTGACGGAGTTTCTACGTTCCTTCTCCCCATGACCTGCGTGGGTTTTCTGCGGGTGCTCTGCTTTCCTTCTACACTCCAAAGATGTCCGCGTTTTTGTAGGCTAATTGGCTTTGGTAAAACTGTAAATTGTCCCTAGTGTGTGTAGGATAGCGTTAGCGTGCTGGGATCGCTGGTCGGCACGGGCTCGCTAGCTCGATGGGCCTGCGTCCGCGTTGTTCCCATAAACTAAATTAAAACTAAACGTAACATAACACAGAACTGCTCCCAGGGCAGTTACTGGGAAGTAAAAATTATTGCCAGGATTTGTATTTTGTTTATGCATGAATCAGCCACTCCCCCCCCCCCCTCTCCCCCCTCCCCCACCTCACAAGTTTTGAAGTCTTTCTGTGCAGTCAGCTTTGCAATATGTGACAGGGTATACAGTATTAGTTATGCAAAGAATGTCTTTGATCAGGAATTTATGGAAAGCCAAGGAACTAATCCACTCTAACAAACTGCTACCCGTGGGCTGTGCCACCGGTACAAACCCTCATCTAGCTACAGAATTAAAGTGAATGAGAACAGGGTGGCGCGGTGGCGCAGCGGTAGAGTTGCTGCCTTACAGCACTTACAGCGACACAGACCCGGGTTCAATCCCGACTATGGGTACTGTCTGTACGGAGTTCGTGACTATTTCTCCGAGAGTAAGAATAAGGGGCTGGCCATTTGGAACGGAGATAAGGAAAAACCTTTTCGCCCAGAGAGTTGTGAATCTGTGGAATTCTCTGCCTCAGAAGGCAGTGGAGGCCAATTCTCTGGATGCTTTCATGAGAGAGTTAGATAGGTCTCTTAAAGATAGCGGAGTCAGGGGTTATGGGGAGAAGACAGAAACAGGATACTGATTGTGGATGATCAGCCATGATCACATAGAATGGCAGTGCTGGCTCGAAGGGCCGAATGGCCTACTCCTGCACCTATTGTCTATTGTCTGTTGTTTATCTTTGGTTTCCTCCCACACTCCAAAGACTTGCAGGTTTGTAGTTTAATTGGCTAGGTTTAAGTTGCCCCTTGTGTGAGTGTAGGGTAGTGTAAATATGTGGGGATCGCTGGGCAGCACGGACTTGGTGGGCCGAAGGGCCTGCTTGCGCGCTGTATCTCGAAACTTAACAACACCAAACATAATGTCAGGGGATACATTTGACTGAATACGACGTTATATAATCAAAGGGAGTGAAAAGTCACAGAGTGGCGGATTATTCTAATACAACCACTCCCCGACTGAAAGGATTACAGTTTCCCACTGTCTCCGATGACACACACTTAATTAGAAAATACTCTTTTACCCCCTGGTCTCTTTAGCATTTAGTATTCTTGGAGATATTAAGATGCAGGAAGCATGCTTGAATTCTACTACTTATTGGCATAAGGATTAGAGGAATGTATATACAAACCCAGCAGAGATTTCCCTTCCCGTCCATATACCTATCCACTTTACTTTTAAATGTTAAAATTGATCCTGCCTCCACCACTTCTGCTGGAAGCTCATTCCACACAGCCACCACTCTCTGAGTAAAGAAGTTCCCCCTCATGTTACCCCTAAACTTCTGTTCCTTAATTCTCATGTCATGCCCTCTTGTTTGAATCTTCCCTACCCTCAATGGGAAAAGCTTATCCACGTCAACTCTGTCTATCCCTTTCATCATTTTAAAGACCTCACTCAAGTTCCCCCCTTAACCTTCTGCACTCCAAAGAATAAAGACCTAACTTGTTCAACCTTTCTCTGTAACTTAGTTGCTGGAACCCAGGCAACATTCTAGTAAATCTCCTCTGTACTCTCTCTATTTTGTTGACATCCTTCCTATAATTATTAAGATTATTAAGGGTAGAGGCAGGAAACATGTTCCCGATTTTGGGGGAGTCCAGAACCAGGGGCCACAGTTTAAGAATAAGGGATAAGGCATTTGGAAGGGAGATGAGGAAACACGTTTTCACACAGAGAGTTGTGAGTCTAAGGCAGAGAATTCCACAGGGAGGGAGGGAGGAGAGAAGGAAGAGGGATGGGAGGGGGAGAGGTTGACATCTTTCCTATAATTTGGCGACCAGAATTGTACACCATATTCCAGAATTGGCCTCACCAATGCTTTGTACAATTTTAACATTACATCCCAACGTCTTTACTCAATGCTCTGATTTATAAATGCCAGCACACCAAAAGCTTTCTTTATCACCCTATGTACATGAGATTCCACCTTCAGGGAACTATGCACAGTTATTCCTAGATCCCTCTGTTCTACTGCATTCCTCAATTCGCTACCATTTACCATGTACGTCCTATTTTGATTTGTCCTACCAAGATGTAGCGCCTCACACTTATCAGCATTAAACTCCATCTGCCACCTTTCATCCAAGTGAACTCTCTCCGCATTACTTCCAATGCAAGAGCATCCCTCCTTAATACCTTCCCAAATACCTTGGAGTGTACCTGGACAGTAAACGAGACTGGTCCAGGAACGCTGAGGCCCTGTACAAAAAGGGACAGAGCCGACTGTACTTTTTTAGAAGGCTCCGTTCCTTCAACATCTGCAGTGAGATGCTGCAGATGCTCTACCAATCGGTGGTAGCCAGTGCCATCCTCTTCGCAGTCTTGTGCTGGGGCAGCAGGGCAAAGGCCGCGGACGGCAACAGGATTAACAAGGCGAGGATGCTCCTCAAACTGCGGAGAATCTTGGACAATACAGCTCACCCCCTCCATGACACACCGGTCAACCTAAGGGGCACCTTCAGCAACAGACTGGTTCCACCAAGATGCAGCATGGAACGCCACAGGAGATCCTTCTTCCCTGTGGCTATCAAACTGTACAACTCCTCCCCCTTCTGTCGTGGGGTGGACTGAGACTGACTCCCTTCCCCTCCATCCATGCTCCCCAATCTTTGCACATCCCCAAGTCTTTCCACTCGTCACTTTAATTTCATGTTACTATGACTGTTGGCAAATCAATTTCCCTCCTGAGATAAATAAAGTGCTATTGTATCGTATTGTATCGGAAATGTGGAGACCAAAACTGTGCACAATGCTCCTGGTGTAGCCGCATCAGGTCGGCACAGTGGCGCAGGGGTAGAGTTGCTGCCTTACAGCGCCAGAGACCTGGGTTCGATCCTGACTATGGGGCTGTCTGTACAGACTTTGTACGTTCTCCCGGTGACCTGAGTGGGTTTTCTCAGAGATCTTCGGTTTCTCTGGATGCTTTCAAGAGAGAGTTAGATAGGGCTCTTAAAGATAGCGGAGTCAAGGGATTATGGGGAGAGGGCAGGAACGGAGTTACTGATTGTGGATGATCAGCCATGATCACAATGAATGGCGGTGCTGGCTCGAAGGGCCAAATGGCCTACTCCTGTACCTATTGTCTATTGTCTATTGAGCCCAAAGACGCACAGGCTTGCAGGTTAATTGGATTGGTATAATATGTCAAAATAATTATCCCCAGTGTGTGTAGGGTGGTGTTAATGTGCGGGGATCGCTGGTCGGTGCGGACTCGGTGGGCCGAAGAGCCTGTTTCCGTGCTGTATCTGTAAACTAAACTGAGCACGAATGCTCTGTATTTTAAGCGAGGCCCGCCTGTTTTTGTACCCCTTCCCCCTTTGCTATAAAGACCACTGTTCTGCGATCAATCCGACCAGCTCCCAGCCTAAGAACGCAACCTTCCTCCTCCTTCATCTCCATGGCTCATTTCAGAACAGCAGAATTCATTGAACCGCCAAGTCAGTGAAAAAGGAAGGATTTTCAATTTTAAATATATATATATATATATATATATAATTATTAATACGACTTCACAAATCGCCCTCTGTGAAGCGAAAAAAAATAGTGGCTGATCCTTAAGAACAAGATGGAGTGTTTTCAAAGAGCCGGGAATGTTGAAAGGGACATTATCTGATTTGTGCTGGCTTTGAAATAAAGCCTAGGTGGATTTGACAAAGAGAATGCTTGCAGGTTGCGTGCTTTCACAGAGGTTAAAGGTGAGCATTCAGCAGGCCACCAGCCTTCCTAATTACCACAGCAGAGTGGTAATAAAAAAATTCTTTCATCAGCTTCATTTGATATATGTTGGTGGACAGATCATTTATCAACTTCCTGCGCTTTGCAAGAGATTTTTGTTGTGAAAATTTCATTCAAATGGAAATTCCATCTTGACGTGAAGAAACACCATTTTTTTGTTTCTTGTGGCCGATGCATTCCTGGTGTAAACGCACAAAGGGACATATTCCCCAGAAAAAACAAACATTCAGCGAGGTGGAGATTCGTCGACATATGGAAATCTCATCTGCTCTTTGTTGCTCTGTGTCCTGTCTTCCAAAACCGTTTTGGGGTTTGAGTTGAGTTTATTGTCACGTGTACCGAGGTACAGTGAAAAGCTTTTGTTGCGTGCTAACCAGTCAGCGGACAATACATGATCACAATCGAGCCGTCCACAGTGTATAAAGGGAATAACGTGAATAGCGTTTAGTGTAAGATAAAGTCCAGTGAAGTCAGATTGATAGTCCGAGACCTAATCCAAGTCCATGAAGTAGGAACTATACGTTATAAACTTTCTCCAGGCGCTCTAAATCTACCCTTCGTGAAGGGATTATGTTAAGTTTACTTTCAATTTATTCTTGACAAATTGAAACAATGATCACAAAGGCCCAGCTGCGATGGTCAGGCATTGTGAGGCATTTAGACAGACAATAGGTGCAGGAGTAAGCCGTTCGGCCCTCCGAGCCAGCACCGCCATTCAATGTGACCATGGCTGATCATCTCCAATCAGTACCCCGTTCCTGCCTTCTCCCCATATCCCCTGACTCCGCTATCTTTAAGAGCCCTATCTAGCTCTCTCTTGAAAGCATCCAGAGAACCGGCCTCCACCGCCCTCTGAGGCAGGGAATTCCACAGACTCACAACTCCCTGTGAGGAAAGGTGTTTCCTCGTCTCCATTCCTAATGGCTTACCCCTCATTCTTAAACTGCGGCCCCTGGTTCTGGACTCCCCCGACATTTCTATCCCTTAAAACCATTAGTCAACCAGGAAGGATTTTACAACGTAGACACAAGGAACTGCAGCTGCAGGGCGTCAGGGGTTATGGGGAGAAGGCAGGAGAATGGGGTTAAGAGGGAAAGAAATGGGGTTAAAACAAAAAAAAGAAGACTTGATGGGCCGAATGGCCTAAATATGATCCTATCGCTGAAGAACTTATGAACAAAAATAGACACAAAAGGCTAGAGTAACTCAATGGGACAGGCAGCATCTCTGGAGAACATGGCAATCAGGCACAGTGGTAGAGTTGCTGCCTTCAGAGCGCCAGAGACCCAGGTTCGATCCTGACTATGGGTGCTGTCTGTACGGAGTTTGAACGTTCTCCCGCTGGTTTTCTCCGGGTGCTCGGGTTTCCTCCCAAAGACCTACAGGTTTGTAGGTTAATTGGCTTCGGTAAAATTGTGGATTGGCCCCTAGTGTGTTGGATAGTGCTGGTGTACGGGCTGATGCAGAGAGAAGAAGGAATGACCGGGGTGGAACAGACTTTGAACACACACACACACAAAAAATGTCACAAACTCAATGGAATGCCAAGCCCTTTCTTTTATCTCGAAAACCAGAAAACAAGGGGATATAAATTGTGCAATGGCTACAAAATAGCTAGTTAGACCAAACTCGTAGTATTTCAAGATCTATCCAAATGTTTTACAGTCAAGAAAGGTCCTTTTGAGGTGTAGGCTCAGCAATAATGGCGTTCAGCGACTTGTTTTTGCAAAGCCAGGTTCCAAAATAACTCAGTGAGAATGAGCTATTGTTTTGTATAGTTTAGAGATGCGGCGGGAAACAGGTCCTTCAGCTCTCCAGCGACCCCCCCCCCCCCCCCCCGCACACTAACACTATCCTACACACACGCACTAGGGTCGATTTACAATTTTAACACAAATACCAAAGCCAATCAGTTTGTGGTGTGTGGGAGGAAACCGGAGCACCCCAGAGAAAACTCACGCTGTCACAGGGAGAACGTACAAACTCCGTACAGACGGCAGCCGCAGTCAGGAAGGAACCCGGGTCTCTGGCGCTGTAAGGCAGCAACTCTACCGCTGCGCCACCGTGCCGCTGGCAGGATACAAATGATAAGGTTTATTTGAAAGCATGAAAGCATGTTTAACATCCACCTAAGGGGCGGCATGGTGGCGTTGCTGCCTTGCCGCGCCGGAGACCCAGGGTTCAATCCTGACTATGGGTTCGATCCTTACTACGGGTGCTGTCTGTATACAGGTGGAGTTTGTATGTTCTTCCCGTGACCTGCGTGGGTTTTCTCCGAGATCTTCTGTTTCCTCCCACACGCCAAAGGCGTCCAGGTTTGTAGATTAATTGGCTTGATATAAATGTATGAATGTAAAATTGTCCCTAATGCGTGGGATAGTGTTAACATGCTGGGCGGGATTGCTGGATGCCGTGGATCTCTAAAATAAAGTCAACTGAGGAGAGAGAAGGCAGAGCCTTGATTTAATGATGCATCTCAACTAATATTAATATTGAACTAAAGGTTCAGAAGGAAGATTTACCACCATGATACTTGGACTCCAAGGGTTAATTTGTGAGGCCAGTTTTGAGATTATCGAAACCACGATAACAGCAACTTACTGTCTTATTGCATATTGCCAGAGCTAAAAATCTAATGTTGCTTCAATAGACTGTAATGAAACAGAACATGACACAAAGCAATGTAATAAGATATCATTGAGAAAGCTCAATGTAAAAGCAATGGGTTTCAAGGAGTGCCTTAAAGGAAAAAATGGGTACACAGAGCCCGTGTGTACGAAATGAGCTGCAGATGCTGGTTTACACTGAAGGTAGACACACAATGCTGCAGTCACTCAGTGGGTCAGGCAGCATCTCCGGAGAGAAGGAATGGGTGATGTTTCGGGTCAAGTCCCTTCTTCCGATTGAGAGTCCTGGGAGAGGGAAATGAGAGATGTGAAAATGTATATAGAACAAAATGAATGAAGGATATGCAAAACGCAACATAGAAACATAGAACATAGAAACATAGAAATTAGGTGCAGGAGTAGGCCATTCGGCCCTTCGAGCCTGCACCGCCATTCAATATGATCATGGCTGATCATCCAACTCAGTATCCCGTACCTGCCTTCTCTCCATACCCTCTGATCCGCTTAGCCACAAGGGCCACATCTAACTCCCTCTTAAATATAGCCAATGAACTGGCCTCAACTACCCTCTGTGGCAGAGAGTTCCAGACACCCACCACTCTGTGTGTGAAAAAATTCCTTCTCATCTCGGTCCTAAAGGATTTCTCCCTTATCCTTAAGTTGTGACCCCTTGTCCTGGACCTCCCCAATATCGGGAACAATCTTCCTGCATCTAGCCTGTCCAACCCCTTAAGAATTTTGTACGTTTCTATAAGATCCCCTGTCAATCTCCTAAATTCTAGAGAGTATAAACCGAGTCTATGCAGTCTTTGTTCATAAGACAGTCCTGACATCCCAGGAATCAGTCTGGTGAACCTTCTCTGCACTCCCTCTATGGCAATAATGTCCTTCCTCAGATTTGGAGACCAGAACTGTACGCAATACTCCAGGTGTGGCCTCACCAAGACCCTATACAACTGAAGTAGAACCTCCCTGCTCCTATACTCAAATCATTTTGCTATGAAAGCTAACATACCATTCGCTTTCTTGATGATCAAGGAAAGGTGGAGCCCACAATGATCCGTTGTTGGCTGTGGGGAAGGTGATAAGGAGCGATACAGATGGTGAAGCTCAGCAGGACGACAGTGAAACTAGTACGACGTCTCGACTGACTCTCAGTCTGAAGAAGGGTCACAACCCGAAATGTCACCCACTCCTTCTCTCCAGAGATGCTGCCTGTCCCGCTGAGTTTAATTGATTTTACAGGTTCACCTCCAAGGTGTCCAGATTCTGGGGTGGGTTCTTCCCTAGCAGTTATAAGGCAACTGAACCATCCTCTCACCAACTAACGTGGAACCTTGACCTCCCATCCACCTCATTGGAGACCTTTGATCTATCTGTAATCGGACTTTATCTTGCACAAGACATTATCCCCTTAATCTATCTGTACACACTGTACATGATTGTAGTTATCCTACACACTAGGGCAATATATATTTTTGCTGACTCGGGGCGGCATGGTGGCTCAGCAGTTGAGTTGCTACCTCACAGCTCTTACAACGGCAGATACCCGGGTTCGACCCCGACTACGGGTTCTGTACGTGCGGAATTCGTACGTTCTCCCCGTGACCGCGTGGGTTTTCTCCGGGATTTCCGGTTTCCTCCCGCACTCCAAAGACGTACAAGTCCGTAGGTTAATTGGCTTGGTATAAATGAAATTCGTCCCTAGTGTGTATAGTAGCACGGTGTTAGTGTGCGGGGATCGCTGGTCGGTGCGGACCCTGTGGGCCGAAGGGCCTGGTTCCGCGCTTCAATCTCTAAACTACACTAAACTGAACTACACACACATTTCATGCTCACTGGTTTGTGAAATGCATCACCGTTTGAAAAGACGTCCCACACATGTTGTACGTCAACAGGGTTCCTATACCTCACCTAATGACATCAACTGCGATCGCGATCCATCGCCGATTTGTCACGCTGATTTATCTCAGATACGGCTTCTGCTGCCATCTGTGAGAGGCGCAGGAGAGCTTTATCTTATTGCAGGCTTCCTTTCACTGTCGACGAGTGGTTATGAAACTCTATCTACCCCACTTTACAATGTGCTTTTGACATGGTCTGCGTTCAGTTGATGCTTTTAACAGCAGGTAGGATCAGGAGTGCTTTGATTTTACATGGCCTTTATAAGTAGTGGCCCAGCGCAGATCACTGAGTGTTCCTTCACACCAGTGTTTGTTCGTCTTAAAGAAGGTCGTTCAAAAAAATGCTTGGACTGCACAAGACACATTACAGATTTGCAGTCGGAATAAAGGTCTCGACCCGAAACGTCACCCATTCCATCTCTCCAGAGCTGCTGGCTGTCCCGCTGAGTTACTCCAGCATTTTGTGTCTACCTTCAGTGTAGGAAACTGACTCTCCTTGAAGAATCAGTAAAAATTGCCCCGTAAAAATCATCCCTAGTGTGTGTAGGATACTGTTGATGTGTGGGGATTGCTGGTCGTCGCGGACCCGATGGGCCAAAAGGCCTGTTTCCGTGCTGTATCTCTAAACTAACCTCATCAGCTGGTGTTTGGACTAAGGCAAGAGACAAACCCAGCCGTCCCCTTCTAGATTCTGAAACCCTTCTGTTATTTCCATTATAGTTTATTATTACTGTAAGCAGCCTGATTGCCTTTTGATAGTTTTGTAAGAAAATAACGAAAGAAAAAGCATTTTCACCCATTCCTGTTGTTTGCTAATTTAGACACAAAATGCTGGAGTAACTCAACGGGACAGGCAGCATCTCTGGAGAAAAGGCATGGGTGACGTTTCGAAGAAGGGTCTCGACCCGAACCGTCACCCATTCCTTCTCTCCAGAGATCCTTCCAGTCCTGCTGAGTTACTCCAGCATTTTGTCTGCATCTGCAGTTCCTTTTTACACATTGTAGAATAGTTTGAATCGAGTGGCAAAAACGTTGCTTGTTAGGATGACGACTTCATTCCTCTGCCCTGTTTAATTTACTCTAGTGTGACCACCCACAGTGCAGTACTAATATTTAATTTTGTTGGAAAGAAATGCAGATGCTGGTTTACATGGAAGATAGACACAAAATGCTGGAGTAACTCAGCGGGTCAGGCAGCATCTCTTGAGAAAATGAATAGGTGACGTTTCGGGTCGAGACTGCCTAGTCTGCCTAGTCGTCTAACTAGTTTCACTGTTGTCCTGTTGAGTTTCACTATTTGAATCACCCGTTATCGCCCTCCCCACTGCCAACAATGGGCCATTGTGGGCTCCACCATTCCTTGATCATTATTGCTTTTTGCATATCTTCTGTCCACTTGTTCTATGTGCCTTTTCATATCTCTCAATTCCCTCTCCACTGAATCTCCGCCTGACGAAGGGTCTCGACCCGAGAAGACACCTATTCCTTTTCTCCAGAGATGTTGTCTGTCCCGCTGAGTTACTCCAGCGTTTTGTGGCAAGTATTTAATTGCAGTTTATTAATGTCATCATCGTAGATACGAATGACGCAGCCTCTCCAAACAGAATTTAATTTCGCCAGAACCTCAAACAAAATTTTAACACAAAAAGCAGTGGTTTAGAAGGAGCTGACCTATTGTTTAGATATGACTTAATTACATTGGAATCTCTAAAAATCAAACGTGATGGAAGTTCTTCAATAAACTGCATTCCGCAAACAAACTTCTGCGAGTGTCCCAAGAAACAATTTCACTCATATAAGTTATCCATGTGGAAATTAAACTTGCATCTACTTTAGACTTTGCTTTAAACTTTGGAGACAGCGTGGAAACAGGCGCTTCGGGCCACCGTGTCTGCGTCGGCCAGCGATCACCCCGTACACTAGCACTGCCCTACACATAAGGGACAATTTACAATTTCACCAAAGCCAATTAACCTACAAAGCTGTACGTCTTCTGTACGTCTTTCTTTTGGGTGGAAACCGGAGCACCAGGAGAAAACCCACGCGGGTCACGTGGAGATCGGCACAGACAAGCATCCGCAGTCGGGATCTAACCCGGGTCTCTGGCGCCGTAAGGCAGCAACTCTACTGCTGTGCCAACGTGCCGCCCTTCAGTAGGATGTGTTGTTACCTATCCTGGCTGAAGGTGGAGCATGGGGTGAGAACGTCAAGGATCCAGTGGAAGATGAGGGGGCTGAACTGTGGGTACGTGGGTTCACTCAATGAACGGTGGGAGATTGCAATTCGCTTTTTAAAGGCAGAAAGCCTCACCACTTTCAAAAAGATGAAGGTGAACGGTACAACCCACTGGACTTTGGAACTGGGAAGTGGGATTAACCTAAAACCCATTCTTGATAATGGACTGAAAGGCCTCCTTTCTTGCTGTAACATGCTGTGTGCAGTCCACAGATGATGGGAATAACCCCTTCAACTGCTGAGCATCCTGTCACTCAGTTAGACTGTGAATATTCACTTTCCCATGTAATTACCATATCCCTCAAGTACTAAATGTCCAAGAGGTCTCAATTGAATCCACATGTACGCTCCCCAATACAGAAGATCTTTTTGGCACCATTTTATGCAGAACAGCAAAGTTCCTCCCTTGGTGTGCTGGTCAGCGGCCCCATCATCCAACTAAGGTCGTCTCATTAGTTCCATGTGACGGACTGCAGGATCTTGCCATGCAGAGGTTGCATTGTTGTGCAGAGGTTTTATACATTGCCAACAATAGCCAAGCTCCATTGGTGATCTCAACTCAGATGCAGCACGGCTTAAAGATGCACGTCCACTGTTTGACAGGTATTGGAATTGGCGCTGGTTCACATATTCCCAGATACAGGGAGAAAATTTGCCTTGCTTGCTATTCCAGACAAAGCACACCATACATACTATAGAACAACTATAGAAACAAGGAACCGCAGATGCTGATTTGACAAAAAAAAAGACATAAAGCTCTGGCTTCACTCAGGTTGAAGGGTTCCAACCCCACAACGTCATCTATCCCTTTTTGCCAGAGATGCTGCCAGACCCGCTGAGTTACACCAGCATAGTGTGTCTATCTTCTGTATAAACCAACATCTGCAGTTACTTCCTAAACATTTTGTCTTCTCCAGGGATGCTGCTTGACCTGCTGAGTTATTCCAGGACATTGTGTTATCTTGAAAATGTCTTTAGCTTGCTGAAAGATATATTCTTCTATCAAGTCACCCCACAACCTCGGACGTTCCAGAGAAAACAATCCATGTCTATCCATCCCTTCCCTGTAGTTGATCCCTCTAATCCAGGCAATATTCCGGTAAACTGCACCCTCTCCAAAGCCTCCGCATCTTTCCTGTAACGGGGTGAACAGAACTGCACGCAATACCCCAAATGCAGCCTACCCGAAGTCCTAAAGATCTGCATATGAAGAAGTCCCGATGCGAAACGTCACCTACCCATGTTCTCCAGAGATGCTGCTTGACGCGCTGAGTTACTCCAGGAGTTCGTGTCATCTTGAAAATGTCTTTAGCTTGCTGAAGTCACGCTAAATGATAGACTTTACAACACCAAGTAAGTTGAGAATCGATTCAGATCTTATCAAAGTGAAATGATTGGCAACAATGCTGGCTTGCAGATACCTGACTTGCCTTTATCAAGTCGTTCTCACTTCCACTTTGATGAGCGTTTCATCCAGTTTATGTTAAATGGTTAGCAGTTGTCTCTGTCAAAATAGTGGAGGTAGGAATATGATATGAATGAGATTATCCTTTGTGTGATAATACTGTTTATGGTGTTTTTCAAGGTCTTTTGAGGGACTGAACTCACCTTGGTTATAAGGCTTCGGTTAGGGCGGCAGTGTCGCAGCGGTAAAGGTGCTGCCTTACAGCGCCAGAGACCCGGGTTCGATCCTGCCTACGCAGTTCATGGTGTTTTTTATTGGGATGTATCACAGCATATTTTGGGAACAGCTCCATCCAAGACCGCAAGAAATTGCAGTGAATTGTGGATGCAGCCCAGACCCTCACACAAACCAAGCTCCCTTCCATTGACTCTAAGGCAGCAGGAGGTGCAGAAGAGGTACAAACACACACCTACCCAGATTCGGGGACAGTTTCTTCCCAGCTGTTATCAGGCAACTGAACCATCCTACCACATCTCGAGAGCAGTCTTGAACTACTACCTACCTCATTGGTGACCCTCGGACAAACCTTGATCGGACTTTGCTGGCTTTACCTTGCACCAAACGTTATTCACTCATCATACATCTGTACACTGTAAATGACTCGATTGTAATCATGTATTGTCTTTCCACTGTCTGGATAGCACACAACAAAATATTTTGACTGTACCTCGATGCACGTGACAATAAACTAAACTAAATAAACAAAACTATACTTTTCAATGTCTTTTGAGGAACTGAATTCACATTGGTTATAAGACTTAAAATGTTCAGCTTTTCAATTGTCAAAATGAAACCCCAGTGTTTTTGATTAAAGAAATGTTACGATCAAGATTGCATGCTGTGACCCCATACACTGGCGACCATCCATATGCTCATTTCTCATTCCAATGGGTTCTGCTCTTCCAGTAACTTTGGGAATGTTATTGTTATGTTAATAAGAATGTACAGTAAGTTGTTTTTAATAAACTGTTTAGTTCAGCTTAGAGATACAGCACAGAAACAGGCCCTACAGCCCACCAAGTCCGCACCGACCAGCGATCCCCGCACACTACACACCATCCTACACTAGGGACAGTTTTTAGACTTACACCAAGCCAAGAAACCTACAAACCTGTACGCCTTTGGAGTGTGGGAGGAAACTGAAGTTCTCTGAGAAATCCCACGCTGGTCACGGGGAGAACGTACAAGCTCCGTGCAGACAAGCACCCGTAGCCAGGGTCTCTGGCGCAGCAAGCGCTGTAAGGCAGCAACTTTACCGCTGCGCCACCGTGCCGCACCTGTTGTTGAATATCAGGCGGGAATAGGACAAATCGGAGCCTGGCGTTTACTATTTGATGGGCCGGACAAGTTTTTTTTTTGTAATAATGTACCGCCAAAAAGCAGCTTCACTTTGCTTCTAGTCACTGGGTTCAGTCCAGCAAAGCATGAGAAGCAAGTCGAAACTTTCCCACACACTGGCCACACTGACATTCCAAAGAAGGAAGTGCTGCATGGTTTTTTTTTTCCTCATTCTGCATAACTGCATTAAGAAACAATCACTTTCACACTGTACATATGCGCGGAAGTGACAAATTAAATTTTTCTGCTTTTGAAAATGCAAAAAGTCTTTGTTCTCCCGGAACATAGAACAAAGACCAGGACATTTGGATTGGCATACAGATATTCAGGAAATAGAGAGAAATAGATGATGTTCGGGCTGATAAAAGTTGGTCTCAGCATCATGTTCAGCACGGATGTTGTGGGCCGAAGGGCCTGTTCCTCCGTTGCACTGTTCTGTGTTCAAAATATTTTCTGTATTCTTTCCCAATTAAATCTTTCAGTTTAGTTTAGTTTAATTTAGCTTGACATACAGCATGGTAATGGGGTCTCGACCCAAAAGGTCACCCAATCCTTCTCTTCAGAGATGCTGCCTGTCCCGCTGAGTTGCTCCAGCTTTTTGTGTCTATTTTATGATAATAGGCACTATGGCCCACTAGTTGGTAGGTTAATTGGCTTCTGTAAGTTTGTCCCTGTTGGGTCGGACAGAACTTGTGGTGATTGTTGGTCGGCATTGGCTCGGTGGGTCCAAGGGCCTGTTTCCATGCTGTATCTCGAAACTAAAGGAAACTAAAGGGCCTGTCCCACTTGGGCGCCATTTGCGCGTCACGCAGGTGGCGAGCGAAGATTTTGTGTCCCAAAATCCTGGGGTGCCGTGTGTGACCGCGCGTCACTGCCTACGCCACCATGCCTCACCATACGCCATGCGCGCGTAATGCACGCGTGCGAGCGTCGTGACGTGTAAATGACGCGCAAATGACGCCCAAGTCCGACAGGCCCTTAAACTCTCTCTCATCCACTCCCTACACACACGGGGCAATTTACAGAGGGCCAATTAACCCACAAAATCGCATGTCTTTGGGATGAGAAAAATCTCGTTTCTGAGAATCTTTCTCAGAGAAAACCCAGGGGTCGCTGGGAGAACATGCAAACCCCTCACAGACAGCGCATGTGCTCAGCACAGAACACTGTGTGACAGGAGCTCTACTGCTGTGCCAGCTTGTGCCACTTTAATTTACTTACATTCATCAGCCAAATGCATTCACATACAGTACATTTGGTCCTCTCAGCGGGGGGTAGGTCTTGTTTCCTTTCACTTTAACCATATAACCATATAACAATTACAGCACGGAAACAGGCCCTCTCGGCCCTTCCAGTCCGTGCCGACCATTGATTTTCCCCTAGTCCCATCTACCTGCACTCAGACCATACCCCTCCATTCCCTTCCCGTCCATATACCTATCCACTTTACTTTTAAAAGTTAAAATTGATCCTGCCTCCACCACTTCTGCTGGAAGCTCATTCCACACAGCCACCACTCTCTGAGTAACGAAAGTTCCCCCTCATGTTACCCCTAAACTTC
Organism: Raja brachyura; assembly: GCA_963514005.1. The sequence continues at coordinate 7,354,315 of OY740798.1, forward strand.
TGTTCCTTAATTCTCATGTCATGCCCTCTTGTTTGAATCTTCCCTACCCTCAATGGGAAAAGCTTATCCACGTCAACTCTGTCTATCCCTTTACACTCCTTTTACCTGTTCTTTCTTGCCTGCCCTCGGTGTCCTTGATACAATTCAATACAACACTGCAGAAGCGACCATTTTAATATATTTTCAGACTTGCGGATAAAATACTGATGTCTGTAAATATGGAAGCTTTTGTTACCCAGTGATATATATGTATGTACATTGAATGTATTTGTGTTTATTATATTGTTTACAGTGTACTATGTTTACAAATTCTGTTGTGCTGCTGAAAGTAAGAATTTAATTTTTAAGAAAGAAACATCACCTATTTCCATCGCTGCCCCACCCGCTGAGTTTCTCCAGCATTTTAGTCCACTGTAAGAATTTAATTTGTTTAAGAAGGAACTGCAGATGCTGGAAAATCAAAGGTAGACAAAAATGCTGGAGAAACTCAGCGGGTGAGGCAGCATCTATGGAGCGAAGGAAATAGGCAACGTTTCGGGTCGAGACCCTTCTTCAGCTTTTAACTGTTCTGTTTGGGGCATATGACAATAAACCCCAGGATTTCAGGAGTCTGAAGAAGGGTCTCGACCCGAAACGTCGCCTATCTCCTTCGCTCCTTAGATGCTGCTGCACCCGCTGAGTTTCTCCAGCTTTTTGTGTAACCCTCGATTCTCCAGCACCTGCAGTTCCTTCTTTGACAATAAACCACTCTTGACTCTGGAGCTGCTGAGTTACTCCAGCGCTTTGTGTCTACTTGATGTTGAGGGAGTGTGAGGGAATATTGGATATGCCCAACCTCTGGCTCAGATGGCCTTGGGGGAAACTAGTCTATCGCATTGGGATAAATCGGAGATCAGAGTTTGGCTCAGGTCAGGAGATTCAGCCTGTGGTCTTAACCTGAGTTGTATTTTTTGTTTTAGTTTAGTTTAGTTTAGAGATAGTGGGGAAACAGGCCCTTCGGCCCACTGAGTCTGCGCCAACCAACTATCGCCGAACATTAACACAAGCCTACACACACTAGGGATAATTTAAACTTGTGCCAAGTACACAAACGCAAGCCAATGAAGCTGCAAACCTGTACGTTTTTCGAGTGTGGGAGGAAGGTAAAGGACTCGGAAAAAAACCCACGCAGTCAAGGGGAGAACATACAAACTCCGTAAAGACAGCGCCCATATTCGGGATCCAACCCGGGTCTCTGGCGCTGTGAGGCAGCAACTCTATCGCCGCGCCACCACAGGAGAGACAAGGGTACCGCGCCCATGTGGGCAGTTGTAGGATGTGGTCAGATTCGGCCGTGTCTGGGTGAATGATGAGTTGGCCCGAGTGCTGGACTGCACTCAAAGCCCAGCCTGCGGGCCAGCTGAGGAGTTTTGGCCCGGGTCGCGTGCAGAGGTCGGTACCCCATCCAACTCATAAACTGATGATTGGCCATGAGATGGAGGGGTGGTGGTGGTGGCGGTAAGCGAAGGTCCGAAGATCGGACAGCTGCCCGGGCTGCCGACCGACGGGCGAGGAACTGCTGCTGCACTCCATGGGCTGCACTACGTCGGGACGGGTGAGGCGGGGCTGGACGCGACTCTTCGACCCGACAGTCCCCCCGACCAGCCAAATACTGGATAACGGCAGTCCCGTACGGGACAAACCAATTTAGCCCAATATACGGGAGGTCCCAGCTAATACGGGACAGTTGGCAACCCTAGGTGGAAATGTGACTGGTACCGACGGCCTTCTGTGGCTCCATTCCTAATCTCATTAGGAGATCCCTTTCACTAGAACTCAGTCTGAAGAAGGGTCTCGACCCGAAACATCAACCATTCCTTCTCTCCAGAGATGCAGCCTGTCCCGCTGAGTTACTCCAGCATTTTGTGTCTACCTTCAAAATTTATTCTGCATTGCCACCCAGTGGAGTTGCACTAGAGCTGCACCCTGAGTAAAAAGAAAGCATGCGGCACGGTGGCGCAGCTGGTAGAGCTGCTGCCATGCAGCGCCAGAGATCTGGGTTCGGTCCTGACTACGGCGGTTGTCTGTACGGAGTTTGTACATTCAGGCCCTTCCATAAGCTAGGGTACTGTTCGATTCACCTCTACCCCACTGCGGACATTGGACTTTGTCTCTGGAACTGGTGCACTATAATGCTGAGAACTAGATTCTGCACTCTGTATCTCCCTTTTGCTGTGTCTATTGTACTTGAGATTGACGTGATTGGATTTTTGCATAGAATTATCTGATGTGAATGGATAGCATGCTGTACAAAGCTTTCCATGGTACCTCGTACACGAGGCATTAATAAACCCCTCCACCTGATCCTTAAATGGGATATTGCAGTTTGAAAGAGCTACATTTGCGCCAATCCAGGTTTGCGAATGCTTGGAAAGGAGGAAGTGAGAGAATGGAGATGGTGACAAGTTCTGAAGAATAGGTAGTTGATATTATCCTGCACTGTCAAAATTGACCAAGTTATCTGATAGGGCAGAGTTGACTACAAGAACCGCAAAAGAGGAGGAAACGTTTAAATGTGCAGGAAAGAACTGCAGATGCTGGTTTAAATCGAAGATGGACACAAAATGCTGGAGTAACTCAGCAGGTCAAGCAGCATCTCTTGTCGGGAAGGAATGGGTGACGTTTCAATCTGAAGAGGGGTCTCGACCCGAAACGTCACCCATTCCTTCTCTCCAGAGATGCTGTCTGTCCCCCTGAGTTACTCCGGAATTTTATGTCTACCCGGGAAATTATTTTAAACGTTTTTTTTCACAAAATACTACACTCGTTATAGGTTTATTAGTTTAGTTTGGATATGGAAACAGGCCCTTCGGCCTACCGTGTCCGTGCCCAGCAGTGATCACCCATGCACTAGTTCTGACACACCTTTATTGCACAATAATACATTTGTTCCTGATGTACATATTACTGATTTGTTTGGATTTTTGCTTAAAATTATTAACTTTATACTGAGTGTTTCATTGGGTGAATAAAGGGATGCTGTAATTGTCCATTAAATACTTGATGAAAACCAAAATAAATAATCAAACACGTTAATTGAAACTAAGAATTCAGAAATAGATTGGGTGGATGTGCTCAGTGTCTTGCCCAGAGTAGTGGAATTGGGGACCATAGGTTCAAGGTGAAGGTGAAAAGATTCAATAGGAATCTGAAGGGGTAACCTTTTCCACACAGAGGGTGGTGGGTGTATGGAACAAGCTGCCAGGTGAGGTAGTTGAGCCTGGGACTATCCCAACATTTATGAAACAGTTGGGCAGGTTTGGAGGGATGTGGACCAAACGCAGGCAGGTGGGACTGGTATGGCTGGGACATGTTGGCCGGTGCAGGCAGGTTGGGCCGAAGGGCCTGTTTCCACACTGTATCACTCTATGACTCCATGAAAAGTCATGTAATTCAATCCTCATCCACTAGACGTCACATTGTGAATAAACTGTACTCTAAAAAAATGGCAGACGTTTTAACGCAATTGTTAATACACAAGTAATTATTGAGGGAGAATTATTAATACATTTACTTGTATAGAGTCTTAGAGTCATATACCCTTCGGCCCAACTTTACCCATGTCCAGCAAGATGCCCCATCTACACTAGTCCTACCTGCCCACGTTTGGTCCATATCCCTTTATACCTTTCCTATCCATCTACCTTTAGTTCAGTTAAGTTCAGAGATACAGCACGGAAACAGGCCCTTCGGCCCACTGAGTCCGCACCGACCCCCGCACATTAACATTATCCTACACGCACCAGAAAAAATGTATACATACTGTATACCATGCCAATTTACCTACAATCCTTCTATGGAGTGTGGGAGGAAACCGAAGATCTCGGAGAAAACCCACGCGGTCACGGGGAGAACGTTCAAACTCCGTACAGACAGCACCCATAGTCGGGATCGAGCCCGGGTCTCCAGCGCTGTGAGCCAGCAACTCTACCACTGCGCCACCGTGCCTGTCCAAATGTCTTTTAAATGTTATTATAGTACCTACCTCAACTACCTCCTCTGGTAGCTCATTCCATACACCCACCACCCTCTTTGTGAAAAAGATGGCTGTTCATGTCCCTATTAAATGTTTCCTCTCCCATATCTAGGAACGGTGTTGTCAAGTTGGAAAGGGTGCAGAGAACATTTACGAGGATGTGGCCAGGACTAGAGGGTCTGAGTTATTGGCGATAGGTTGAGCAGGCTAGGAAACTATTCCTTGGAGCGCAGGAGGATGAGGGCTGATCTTATAGAGGTGTACAAAATCATGAGAGGAATAGGTCGGGTAGATGCAGATAGTCCCTTGCCCAAAGTAGAAGAATTGAGAACTAAAGGATAATAGGTTTAAAGTGAGGTGGTTAATAGAGTTGTCCACAGTGTACAGATACAGGGTAAAGCGAATTACATACAGTGTAAGATAAAGTCCAATTAAAGACAGTCCGAGGGTCTGCAATGAGCTGGTTGGTAGCTCTTGAGGAATGGTTTCTTGTTTTGTTTCTGATTCTATGAGACGTACCAACTTCAAATGGTTTTCTTCCTTAAAGCTTCCAAAATAGATTTCTAAGAATTTGGATCTTGCATGACTTTGTCTCGAGCTACCCTTTTATTTTCGTACTTATCATCGCCATTCTCGGGATAAGCATGGACAAGAGGATTAAGTGAATTGAGGAGGTATTTCACCAAGTAGCGGAGTGACCCTAATTTCCCTGTTTCAGAGGCCTTTCTGAAGCCCCAGCAGGCACATGCATCAGAATGCACCCCCCCCCCCCCACCCCTTCATTGTCAGGATGTGTCTCTTTCCTGAAAAGACCTCGCTCTCTTTTATCAAGCTCTGGTCTTCTTAATGAGGCCAGCCAACAGTTTGTTTAATTAATGCCAGGCTGCGCTGCTGAATAGTCGATGGGAAAATACCTTGCTCCGAACTCTTAAAAGACATGGCTCCTTAATTGTCGTGTTGATTGACTTCGCATACACTGGTTGGCATTGTTCACCGCTGATGCAAAAGTGTAAAAAAAGGAATTAAAAAAAATACCTCAAATCTTGGCCCAATAACTGGCTTATAAGACGTATCGGAAAGTAGAATTGGAAACGGCTCGACGAAAAATCGAGCGTTGGTTTTTTAAAACTTTAAAATGCGTTTACTCGTTTTCCACAGGGATGAATAACATAAATGTTATTAAAGCTCAACATAACGCGATGAAATTGAACAGGATGGAATTACGCACTTCTACATCCAATATCGCCCTTTTTTACTAAATGCAAAGATAAATCATATTGAACTATAATGGGTTAAAGTAAATGGTGTTTTTCCAGACATCAAGATGTATATATACCCAGCACAAGTTAAAACTATTAAATCAGCAAGGGTTAGCTCCTTTGAAAAAGGATCATTTTTTCGAGGTGCTTGGTACCAAATTTCCTTTTGATTGATGCTTTACTCCTAATAGAGAATACAAGAAGAAAACAGCAGCTGCTCCACACACCCTCCATATTGATGTGAAACTTTTGATATAGGACTCTTTGATATACAGTCAGACCTCATTATAATCACTTTCTTTATACTGCAACCCTCACAAATTACATCGCACCCCCCGAACAAAAAATCAAAAAAAAAAATCGGCGGAGCAGATTTATTTCCGCTGAGCTGATCTCATTATACTGACCCTCTCTGTCCTCCATTTGCCAAGAAACAAATGGGAACATGGCACTGCGTCCGTTCCCAACACACGACAACAACACTATAAACCTGGTGTTGAAGCACGGGGCCCTGTAACAATCTGCTCCATCTCAGGGCCCTGCCGCTTCATTCTGTTTGCTAAAATACCAATCGGAGAGTACAAAAAGATTTGCAGAGCGATAGAATGGCAAAGTGAAAGAGGTTGAAAGACACAGGAGAGCAAAGCAAGAAGGGGAGGAAATTTGGACCACTCATTTATCATAGGAGTAGGAGATAATTAATGAAATTGTCATAAGAGTCCATAAGATAATTGCCATCAATGAGCAGTCATTTATTTTTGCAACTGATTAGTCTCAATCCACTACAACATAATATTTTAACAACTCTTATATATGTGACAAGGCTGTAAAACTTCAAATAAATTGGCATGTAGCTGAGAGATCAAGTCTACATACACATCCAGCATCTTTGTCCTGACTGCTGAATTACCCGGAAAACCAGGTATAAATGTATAGCTAGTACGAACATGAATATTTAATTAAAAGACAAACTGTGTATCTATAAAAGAGATATTTATTAGTGATTACCTATTTTTTGTTAAGGGCGGCACAGTGGCGCAGCGGTAGAGCAGCTCCATGTTCAATCCTGAATACGGGTGCTGCATGTACGGAGTTTATACAGTGGATTCAGAAAGTATTCAGAGTCCTTCATTTTTTCCACATTTTTGTTACGTTACAGCCTTATTTTAAAATGGATTAAATTCTTGTTTTTATCATCAATCCACACTCAATATCCCAGAATGAAGAAGTGAAAACAGGTGTTTAGAAATTTTTGCAAAGTACTTTAAAATAAATAACTGAAATATCACATTTACATAAGTATTTAGACCCTTTGCTATAACACTCAAAATAGTAAGATTAAATGAGAACTTACCAGTTCGAAGTTTGATCCTTATTTTTATGAGGAGTTACGATGAGGAATTACGTGAAGAAGCCCCGCCAGGCACATGCGCGTCATACTTCAAAGCAGCGGCGTGAAAACACAGAAACCCGATAGCCGAAGTAAGATAGTAAGGCTTTGAGAAGACTAGAACTACCAGATGATCCTTTCGATTATGAGGGCCGGGAGTGGAGGGCACGTAATCCCTCATCGTAACTCCTCATAAAATAAGGATCAAACTTCGAACTGGTAAGTTCTCGTTTAATCTTACTATTTTACTTTGGAGTCACGTGAGTGACTACGTGAAGATTTCAAAGCTCTGTGATTTCATGCCGTAGATGCAATCCATACGACACACTGCTTCAGTTGACACAGTAGTAAACAAATAATATATTGAACATCGTTTCAATTATTCAACTATTTTAATAATAATAATAACGATAACAAAATAAAGTAATAATCCCTCTATCCCAGGGGGAAATTACAAAGAAATGATATAAAACAAAGCAACTGGCAATTAAACGGAACCCAACACAGCATGCCCAAACCCTGGCACTGTAACAACAGGTTTATCATAGAACTTAGAAAAAGTTGCTTCTTTATGGTGGATGGCTGTTTGTCAGGTTGGAAGCCGGTGACCAGTGGGGTGCCTCAGGAATATGTGTGGGGTCCACTGTTGTTTGTCATGTACATCAATGATCTAGATGATGGGATGGAAAATTGGATAAGTAAGTATGCAGATGATACTAAGATAGGTGGTGCTGTGGATAATGAGGTAGATTTTCAAAGTCTACAGAGAGATTTGGGCCATTTGAAAGAGTGGGCTGAAAGATGGCAGATGGAGTTTAATGCTGATAAGTGTGAGGTGCTACATCTTGGCAGGACAAATCAAAATAGGACGTACATGGTAAATGGTAGGGAATTGAGGAATGCTGTGGAACAGAGGGATCTAGGAATAACTGTGCACAGTTCCCTGAAGGTGGAATCGCATGTAGATAGGGTGGTAAAGAAAGCTTTTAGTGTGCTGGCCTTTATAAATCAGAGCATTGAATATAGGAGTAGGGAAGTGATGTTAAAATTGTACAAGGCATTGGTGAGACCAATTCTGGAGTATGGTGTACAATTTTGGTCACCTAATTATAAGAAGGATGTCAACAAAATAGAGAGAGTACAGAGGAGGTTTACTAGAATGTTGCCTGGGTTCCAGCAACTAAGTTACAGAGAAAGGTTGAACAAGTTGGGTCCTTATTCTTTGGAGCGCAGAAGGTTAAGGGGGGACTTGACTGAGGTCTTTAAAATGATGAAATGGATAGACAGAGTTGACGTGGATAAGCTTTTCCCATTGAGGGCAGGGAAGATTCAAACAAGAGTGCATGACATGAGAATTAAGGGACAGAAGTTTAGGGGTAACATGATGGGGAACTTCTTTACTCAGAGAGTGGTAGCTGTGTGGAATGATCTTCCAGCAGAAGTGGTGGAGGCAGGATCGATTGTAACATTTAAAAGTAAAGTGGATAGGTATATGGACGGGAAGGGAATTGAGGGGTATGGTCTGAGTGCAGGTAGATGGGACTAGGGGAAAATAAATGGTCGGCACGGACTGGAAGGGCCGAGAAGGCCTATTTCCGTGCTGTAATTGTTATATGGTGTTATATGGTTTAGACCATCCTGCGGCCTCGAGGATTTGGTCGAGCGGCACGTCCGGCACTTCGCCATGGATGTTGGAGTGAAATTTAAACACATGAGTGTCCACTCCAGCGTAATCCAGAACCTGTTATAACCATCTAGAAATTGTTTGTGCTGACACTTTTTTATATGTTTTTTTGTGGGTAATGAACATTGCAGTCTCAGAACCTCTGATGCTTAACCACACATAATTCTTGGTCCACAGGGTATGCTTTAAAGATTACCTTGGTTCCAGCCATTCCTGGCGTGCTTTGCTTGATTAGATCATAGATATAAAAAGTAATTTTATCTAAAGACAAATGCATACAATCTAGTCGTAACATTTGCAATGTTTGTACTCGTTGTGCTGATACTAACAGCATGAGCATAACCACTTATAGTGTTAACTTCTGAAAAGACAGTGACGTAATTGGAGCCCATTGCCGAAGCAGTGTGAGAACTATACTGTCATCCCAGATTTCTGAATATCTAGGCTTGGGAGGATTTTCATTAAAAATTCCTCGCATAAATCGGGATACTAACGGATGAGACCCGATAGATTGTCGTTCTGAAAAATGTCCTAAGTAGGAGGACAAAGCACTCCGAGCACTATTAATGGCACTATAACTCAGGTGCTGATCAAAATGCAACATAGCAAGAAACTCCAATACATCCGATATGCTCGCAGTATGATAAGATATATCTGACTGTGCACAAAACATTTCCCATTTCTTCATATGAGACATATATTGTTTCTTAGTGCTATCTCTCCAAGCTGCAATTATGACATCCATGGTCCTATCCGACAGTCCAAGCCCTTGTAACGGTCTGGTCAGAACCTGCAGATTAATAAATGAATGTGGTCATGTAATGGATGACTTTCTCCTGTTACTGGATGTACCAACAAATGACTGCAGTTGGGGATTGTCATGAATGGCTGAGTCATCATTCTGAGCAACAATGGGAACCATGGCTGTGTAGGCCAGTCTGGAACCACCAAAACGCCTGTGGCGGAGTCCTGCTCTATTTTGGTGAGACATTGCCTAATCAGGCAGAATGGGGGGGAAAGCATAGAAGACTACGTCCCCAATGTGGCAAGAATGCATCCACCGCTACAGCTCCCATGAGACATATTTAGGCAACTGGTGATTTAATCTGAATGCGAACAGATCAATATCTGGTAACCCATAGCGGCTGTTCTCTGGCTCGTTGCAGACTTTGATAGTGCAGAGGTCCAAACTCTACAGCAGGAAACGCTGCTACCAATTTACCAATAACCCTAGCTACTTCTTGGATAGAGGGATAAGGTTTCTCAGTGAGGCATGTACAGGCATTTGTAGTATCCACAACCTTAGCTGTTGGCAAAGTTACTGACATATCAACTGAATTAATGACAAACCCCAAATAATCAATTGTTTGGGATGGCTGTAACTTAGATTTTGTTGGATGGACCACAAACCCTAGCCTTTCAAATAGGCTTGTGGTTGCTGAAACCGATTCTTCAGCTATCTCCTGAGTGGCGCTTCCAATTAAAATATCATCCAGCTAAGCCATTACAATGTGATTTTGAGCTCTCAGTAACGCCAGTACTGGTTTCAAAAATCTAGTGAACAGCCTAGGAGCTGAAGTGAATCCATTAGGTAATGCTTTAAATTGCCACAGCTGACCCATCCAATTAAATTTCAAGTACCTGCGATAATGATGATGAATTGATACTGAATAATATGGATATTTTAGATCTATAGTAGCCATATAACAGCCTTATGACAACAACTGCTTTGCAGTGTTGAAGGTGTCCATTATAAAATGCCTATATTGAACATAGGACTTTAAGTGTGTGAGGTCCAGAATGACTCTACGACCCCCATCTTTTTTCGGTCTGGGGTATACATTGGACACAAATTGTTGAGGATGATTAACTGTCCTTTCAATTACCCCTTTCTGGAATAAATGTTTAATTTCTTCTACTACCTGATGAGTTTCTGGTGCAGCAAACACCAAGACTCTATTAGGCATATGCTGTACAGGTGGATCAACTCCTCCCATAAATTATATTGTAGAGCCTGACACAGTATCTAGTATAAACCGATCAGATGTTATGCAGCACCATTCACCATAAAACAATTGTAATCTACCCCCAACTGGAGGTTGTTCCCCAGAAGTTTTATCTGTGACAGAATGAAGTTCCTGTACCTCAGCAAACGACCTGGAAGATCTCCTTCTCCCAATATAAGGGTTGATGTTGGGCTGTTCTGGGTAATAATATTTTCACCCCACCAGCCTCCCTCTGCTGGGCCCTGCCCCAGCATCAAACCCCCTGCGTATCCAACCTCCTTGTTTTCTTGGAGCAGGGATCAAAGGTTTTATAAGCCCAATTGTTTGGACTCTTCATCAATGTCCTTGATTTGTTTCGGAAGATTTTCACCGAATAAATAATCCGGTGCCTGGATATTACTTGCTCTGCACAGCCCTGCAAATATTGGATGTAATGTTGGCCGAATGGCGATCTTCCTCATACAATAAATTTCAAAATAAGCATTACAGAATAATGCGAGCATGTATTTTTGTATTTTAGACATCGTTGACCCTTGTGTCATCTTCCCAAACGCAATGATGCCAGCTGATATCAGCTTGAAAACAAGCTGGAAACGCATTTCCTGCCCTCGCATCGTTGCACTCATGGGTACCCATATTGCCGAGTTTACAGTGGGCACCCTGAGCGAGGCACAATTGACGGGTGTTTTACACAACTCTGCTGTCTCAGTCATAACAGATTCATGGAGCTGGTGAGAAACCAAATAGTTGATATTGGCAGCTAGGTTCTCTTCCATAGCCTCACCAGTCCCTTCCGGTATAGCAAAATTGCGCGCTACATCGGGAACACCCGGAGCGTGGCTCTTGTGCGCACACATATGTAGGGACACCAGCTTCAGGTTCAGGCTCCTCCTGTCCTGGTACTCCCGAGTCGTGCTCCAGGGAGACCTCATCCATACCCAAACAAGGCACTGGAGAGTGAGATTCCCACTGATAATAGGCACCATACTCAGCATATGGAACTCCTTTGGAGGTTGCCTTGGGAATCTTTGGGTCCTTGGACCCTTGACTGATAAGCATTTGGAGCATTTTCTCCATTTGGTCTGGTCTCCCCCACATTCTTTTATGATCTGGAGGGGAGTCCTCTTCATCAGACCCGTCAGACAAAACAGGCCTGACAGACTTTCGTTTAGCTTTCTTCCCTATAGTTGTGGCCTCAGTGGCCTGCGACACTGGAGCAGCTGGAATCTGTTCAGTTACGGGTAAAATGGCCACCGGTATCGGAACCGGCACCGCACTAATCTCTTTTCCCGATCGCTGCGATGGGACCGCATCGCTTCGCGACCCACGCTTATTTCGAACCGACTTTCTTCCCAATGCTCTCCATTCCACAAGCTCCTACTGACTCGCAAGCCAGCTTTACGGAGCTTAACTACTCGCACTAAGTTTTAAATCACTTACCTGCGAGGTTTCTACTCACCGCTGGTGGAGCTGTGCTCTCCAGCCCGTCCCATGCGGGGCTTCTTCACGTAGTCACTAACGTGACTCCGAAGTAAAATTGAGCTCCGGTTCATCCTGTTTTCATTGATTATTCTTCTTCTTCTTTCTTGTGGCGTGCACATCCTAAAGTTGTTGGACAACTTGTTCTATTTGATCTTCCTTTTTTGCACGTCGAGTTGATTGCATTAGTCGAAACAGGGCTGACCACGTGAAGGTTGCAATTCTCCACCACATTGATTATCCTTGAGATGTTTCAACAACTTGATTGCAGTCCACCAGTGGTAAATTACATTGATTGGACATGATTTGGAAAGGCACACACCTGTCTATATAAGGTCCCACAGTTGACAGTGCATGTCAGAGCAAAAACCAAGCCATGAAGATGAAGGAATTGTCCGTAGACCTCCGAGACACAGATCTGGGAAAGGGTATAGAACAATTTCTGCAGCATTGCAGGTCCCAAAGATCATAATGGCCACCGTCATTCTTAAATGGAAGAACTTTGGAACCACCAAGATTCTTCCTAAAGCTGGCCGCTTGGCCAAACTGAGCAAGGGTCTTGGTCAGGGAGGTGACCAAGAACCCGATGGTCACTCTGACACATCTCCAGAGTTCCTCTGTGGAGATGGGAGAAACTTCCAGAAGGACAACTATATCTGCAGCACTCCACCAATCAGGCCTTTATGGTAGAGTGGCCAGAAGGAAGCCACTCCTCAGTAAAAGGCACATGACAGCCTGCTTGGAATTTGCCAAAGGGTACCTTAAGGACTCTCAGACCATGAGAAACAAAATTCTCTGTTCTAACGAAACCAAGATTGAACTCTTTGGCCTGAATGCCAAGCGTCACATCTGGAGGAAACCAGGCACCGTTAATCCCCTGGTCAATACCATACCTAAAGTGAAGCATGGTGGTGGCAGCATCATGCTGTGGGGATGTTTTTCAGCGGCGGGAACTGGGAGACTAGTCAGGATCGAGGGAAAGATGAACAGAGCAAAGTACAGAGAGATCCTTGATGAAAACCTGCTCCAGCGTGTTCTGGACCTCAGACTGGGGCGGACGTTCACCTTTCAACAGGACAACGACCTAAGCATGCAGCCAAGACAACGCAGAAGTGACTTTGTGACAAGTCTGTGAATGTCCTTGAGTGGCCCAGCCAGAGCCCGGACTTGAACCCGATCGAACATCTCTGGAGGGACCTGAATAGTTATGCATTGACGCTCCCCATCCAACCTGACAGAGCTTGAGAGGATCTGCAGAGAAGAATGGGAGAAATCACCCAAATACAGGTGTGCCAAGCTTGTAGCGTCATGCCCAAGAAGATTTGAGGCTGTAATCGCTGCCAAAGGTGCCTCAACAAAGTACTGAGTAAAGGGTCTGAATACTTATGTAAATGTGATACTTCAGTTATTTCTTTTTAATTACTTTGCACAAATTTCTAAACACCTGTTTTCGCTTTTTTATTATGGGGTATTGTGTGTAGATTGATTATTTTAAAAAATGAATTTATTCCATTTTAGAATAAACGACCTGTCCCATTGTGGCGACCTAATTGGCGAGTTTAGGAGAGTTTGAAAAAGTGTCATGTTGAAGACCTCCTTCGGGAAAATTGTCCACTGAATAGTGGAGAGTGAAGATGACCTCCCTTTGACTATGTTGAAGACTACCTTTGACTACCCTCGATTACCTACGACTAACATATCGACCAACCACGACCTACTTCGACTAAACCTATGAGTAAAATAAAATAGATTTTTTTTTCCCCATGGCGACCTTTTTTTACTCACGGGCATTTTTCAGCATGTTGAAAAATACACCGCGACCTAGCTGAGGCCGCGAGTACGCAGAGACTACTCTCGCGCATGAACGAGAGTTACAAAGACCTCCGAGGACCTCGTGTCGACCATGCTGCGAGTATGAGTCGAGGGCAAATTCTTCTGAACTCATGGATTAGGTCGCCGCAGTGGGACAGCCCCTTAAGGCTGTAACGTAACAAAATGTGGAAAAAGTGAAGGGGTCTGAATACTTTCAGTATGTTCTCCCGTGACTTGCATGGGTTTTCTCCTGGATCACCGGTTTCCTCCCACACTCCAAAGACGTACAGGTTTGTAGGCTAATTGGCTTGCTACAATTGTAAATTGTCCCTAGTATGCAGGATAGTGCTAGTGTGCGGGGATCGCTGGTCGGCGCGGACTCAGTGTGTTCCTGTTGTCAAGGATTTTTGCTTAAAATTTGAATATAGGGGCAAGGTAGATCGTTCGTCCCTCACACTTACTCTGACATTCAATATGATCAAGGTTGATCATTTAACCCAGTCTCCAAACCTACCTTGTTGTGGACGATGCACTTTGTTTATCTTTGTAGCTGAACAGTGCAGGGGTGGAAATGTGACTGAAACACAAAGTGAATGGCATGTTGCCCTTTATAACAAGAGTCGTCGCGTATAGGAGCAAAGGGGTCCTTCTGCAGTTGTATAGGGCCCCAGGGAGACCACACCTGGAGTATTGTGTGTAGTTTTGGTCGCCTAATTTGAGGAAGGACATTCTTGCTCTTGAGGGACTGCAGCGTAGGTTTACAAGGTTAATTCCCGGGATGGCGGGACTGTCATATGCTGAGAGAATGGAGCAGCTGGGCTTGTAAACTCTGGAGTTTAGAAGGATGAGAGGATATCTTATTGAAACATATAAGATTAGATAAGGGTTTGGATACACTAGAGGGAGTCCAGAACCAGGGGCTACAGTTTAAGAATAAGTGGCAAGCCATTTAGAATGGAGACGAGGAAACACTTTTTCTTAGAGAGTTGTGAGTCTGTGGAATTCTCTGCCTCAGAGGGCGGTGGAGGCCGGTTCTCTGGATACTTTAAAGAGAGAACTAGATAGGGCACTTAAAGATAATGGAGTCAGGGGATATGGGGAGAAGGCAGGAACGGGGTGCTGATTGGGGATGATCAGCCATGATCACATTGAATGGCGGTGCTGGCTCGAAGGGCCGAATGGCCTACTCCTGCACCAATTGTCTATTGAAACCTTGCTCTCTTTCAGCAGGCCAATATTCTGCAGACGCAAGGAACTGCAGATGCAGGTTTACAAAAATAGACACTAAACGATGGAGTAACTCAGTGAGTCAGGCAGCATCTCTGGAGAGCATGGATAGGTCTTTTCGGATCGAGCCCCTTCTGCACAGATTCCTTTCTCCTTGTACGCTGGTTATTATTCTCATATATGGTTCGATTGTAGGTTCAATTGTTCTTTAATTAGTATGGGTGTCAAGGGTTATGGGGAGAAGGCAGGAGAATGGAGATAGATCAGCCATGATTGAATGACGGAGTAGACTTGATGGGCCGAATGGCCGAATTTTACGCCTATTCCTTCTGACCGACAAATACACAGTCACCATATTTTGGGCGCTGTTTACAAAGAAAAAGAAAAAAGTCCAAAATCCGGTCTACATGTTGGAAGCACTGCAGCTTCCCTGATCCAGGTAAGCCCCAGGCTGGTGCAGGTCCACAACCCGACATCCCTCTCCTCGCACGACCACCTCTGTTCATAAGTGATAGGAGCAGAATTAGGCTATTTGGCCCATCTAGTCTACACCGCTATTCAATCATGGCTGATCTATCTCTCCCTCTCAACCCCATTTTCCGGCCTTCCCCCATGACCCCTGACTCCTGAACTAATCAAGAATCTGTCAATCTCCACCTTAAAGAATGTCCATTGACTTGGCCTCCACAGGCTTCTGGCAATTAATTATACCGATTTACCACCGTCTGACTGAAGAAGTCCCTCCTCATCTCCTTTCTAAAGAAACAACCTTTTATACTGAGGCTATGGCCTCTGGTCCTAGACTCACCCACTAGTGGAAACATCCTCTCCACATTCACTCCATCCAGGCCTTTCACTAGTCGGTAAGTTTCAATGAGGTCCCCCCCACCTCCCACTCTTCTAAACTCCAGCGAGTATAGGCTCACTGCCGTCAAAAGCTCAATCGTGTTTCGATGTGTGTGTCTGTGTGACCCAATTATTCCGGGGATCATTCTTGTAATCCTCCTCTGGACCCTCTCCAACGCCAGCACATCCTTCCTCAGATATGGGACCCAAAACGGCTCACAATTTCTCCTCTATTTCCAGGAAAGTCTTCGATAATACAGACACAAAATATAATTCTAATTTCCCTGCCACCCCTAATGTAATTAGTTCCATCTTGGTCTGAAGGAGACAGAGAAGATAATGATGATTTATTTTCAAAGATTATTGATGATCATTCCACTGGAGAATCGCTGTCAGCCTGCAATTTACCACTTGTCCACAGGAGGTCCTCAAAGGACCTAAACAATCGTTTAGTTTAGAGACACAGTGTGGAAACAGTCCATTCAGCCCACCGGGTCCGTGCCGACCAGCGATCCCCGCACATTAACACTATCCTGCACACATTAGTGACAATTTACACATACACCAAGGCAATTAAATACGTCTTTGGAGTAGTTGCAGAGAATAAGTAATTGGGTCAGGCAGCATCCCTGGAGCACATGGACAGATGACGTTTTGGGTTTGAAACATCATCTATCAATGTTTTCCAGGGATGCTGCTAGATCCTCTGAGTTGCTCCAGCACATTGTTTCTTTTTCTTGTAAACCAACATCTGCAGTTTCTTGTTTCTACATGAATAAGAATTCCATTGTTCTATCTGGGACACACGACAATAAAACACTCTTGACTCTTGAATAATTAATTCTGCGTTTGGACCTCAATACCATTGTCATCAATTTATGAAGTACACAGACAAGCCCTTCAGCCCAGCTCATCCATGCTGTCTATTTATGATAGTCGCATTGGCCTGTATTTGACCCATATCCCCTTCCCTGTCCATGTCTGACCAAATGACTCTTAAATACCATCGATTCAGTCTGAATAAGGGTCTCGACCCGAAACGTCACCCATTCCTTCGCTCCGTAGATGCTGCCTCACCCGCTGAGTTTCTCCAGCTTTTTGTAAACCTTCAATTTTTTCAGCATCTGCAGTTCTGTCTTAAACTGTTTTCAGCAGCTCGTTTCATAAACCCACCACTGTGTGTGCATGAAAACATTGCCCCTGAAGTTCTTATGAAATCTTTTCCTTCTCAACTTAAGACTTCTTTTTAAGACAGCATTTTACTTCTTGTCTTCTGTGGCCTGCAGGGAGATAACACTTCATTGATCACGATTTCCACACCATCACATATTATACGTGTAGGAATGAGCTGCAGATGCTGGTTTAAAACGAAGATGGATACAAAACGCCAAAGTAACTCAGCGGGTTAGGCAACATCTCTGGAGAAAAGGAATAGGTGACATTTCAGGTCGAGACCCTTGCTGAGTTACTCCAGCTTTTTGCATCACATATTATACTTTAGGCTTTAGAGAAACAGCGTGGAAACAGACACTATGGTTGTTAATCAGAGAACAATGATTAGCAACATACCACTTTTAATAACATTTATTAATTTATTAAATCCGTAAATTCAAAACAAATCCGTAAATTCAATATGAATATTGTGTTAAATTTTAATAATTGTTTAGATTTTATATTACACAGCTACAATAAGCAATTTAAACAAAATTCATCATTAAACAGTTAAAATACTGTTTGTCTCGTAATATCCAAACACTTCTCAACAAAACGACACACAGTGTCAGCCTTGATTTAAATCACATGTCAAGTATGAGCAGCTAGTTTAAAATGAGTCACCACAGGAAGACCCCAGTTTACCACAGGTCTCTGTTCTGGAGAACAGTTCACAAGTCTGAAATGAACTAAAGCAGTGCGTGGGAGAGGATCACAGGTTCAGCTGAGATAGGAGAGTGAGCAGGCATGGGAAGAGTGGCCTCGCTGTCCCAGTGCTGCCAACTCCGCTCAACCCGACCCAGACCCCACGTGTGTCTGAGGGAGAGAGGGGAAGGCGTGGGGAGAGAAGGCTTGCACAACTGCCCCATCCCCATCCAACAGAAGATGCCCATAGCCCTGCAGTAGCCGTCAAATCAATCCCTCTTGTCCCGAGGGCTCATTGGTGTGTGATGGGTGTCTACAAGGAGCTCGTAAGGTGGCGAGGACCTGCAGTGCAGTAATGAAGGTAGGCACGAAATGCTGGAGTAACTCAGCGGGACAGGACGCATCTCTGGGGAGAAGGAATGGGTGACGTTTTGGTTCGAGACCCTTCTCCAGACAGCAATGAATGACTGCTGCACTGGTAAAAGCGTCTTCTTTAGACAAGGCAATAACTACCCGTTTCCTCAAGCTCACTGTCTCCAGCAGCGGAGTTGCCTCCCTCAGAATCCTGGCCAAATTTATCCTTCAAACAACATTACTGAGAGATAGAAAACATAAAGTCATTGCAAGATGCTTCGATCTTCTAACATTGGTGGTATTTCTGCAATTCAATGGTGACCATATTTCAAAAGTATTCTGTGGCAGGTTAGACACATTGTGGTGTTGTGAGGTTGTGACAGGCGCTACAATAATGCAATTTCTCCTCAATCAAATCTAAAGTGCATGTCAATTTTAATCCAACACCGAAGAACAGCGATGATGTGGACATTTCCAGCATATGTTCTTAACATTTTTGCATTTAAGTCTACTGATCTATTCCACCCTGTGTATGTTTCAAATAATTCAGATTTTAATAGCTCAGGGAAAATCAACTCAAATTGATAACAAGATGGGAGCTAACTACATTTCATTAACAAAGTCTCTCTTCAAAAATTTACCACTGGCAGTACACTAACCTCCCACAGTTATGCAGCAGTTGGTTCATGTGGCATTAAGACAAAAACGGCAAGTAAAAATAAAAATGCTTTGCTCTTAGTGAAGGATGAAGGAATCTGAATTTCATCTTTTCCGGCAGTAAATATATTTGCAGCTCAAAACTGCAGTTATTGGAGCCATTGCCTCCCTGAGACAATCTAACTTTATCCAGTTCCAACCTCTACATTTGCATGCAGAGGTAACCTCCGACACTCCGTGCAATGGCTGCTTTGCCCCAATGTTCTCCCAGATGGAGTGCCTCTCAGACCAGTCTCACGTTGTGCTTCAGAAGGACATCGCAGCGGCTTTCTCCTTGTGAAAAGCGGGCTGTATGTTCAGCAAAGAGCAAATCTGAAACAAATAATTCAGACAAACAAATCCCTGGTTAAAATGGTCTAATTCAATAAAGGCCAGGGATTGAGTCAAGACCATTCATTAATTCCTTTCATGAGCTCAATATTCCAACACTATTCTCTTGAAAGTTCACCTAACTTTTTTCCACTCTGCAGTACAATCTATGCACCGCTAGCGATTGGCACTGTGATGCAGCAGTAGAGTTGCTGCCTTATAGCGGCAGAGACCCAGGTTCAGTTCTTCTTCTTCTTGCGTATGGCGTGCACAGCCTAAAGTTGTCGGACAACTTGTTCTATTTGATCTTATTTGATTGTGCATGCCAGGATGATTGCATTCGTGGAAACAGGGTGGACCACGTGAAGGTTGCAATCTCCCACCCCCAGGTTCAGTTCAGTTTTATTTGTCATTTGTTAACACAGGGTCAACGGCACAATGAAATGTGTTTGACAAGACAACGGGTCATCTCAGCAATAATATTACAAGGATACAATTAAGATAAAATAAGATAAGATAAAAGTGGCATTGGTAGGTAAAAGACAATAATAAATAAAATAATTAACATATATGACTATTCACCATACATGTTGGTTCGATCCTGACTGTGGGTGCTATCTGTACGTTCTCCCTGTGACAGCGTGGGTTTTCTCCGGGTTCTCCGATATCCTCCCATACTCCAAAAATGTGCAAGTGCGTAGATTAATTGGCTTCGGTAAGTTCTTAAATTGTTCCTAGTGTGTAGGATAGTGTTAATGTACGGGGTGAGCAGTGGTCGGCATGGACACGGGGGACCTGTTTCCGCGCTGCATCTCTAAAGTCTAAAAGGTAAAACCATCATTCTCCATGACAAGCATCAAATCATGCAAGACTAAACCTCTCTCATTTCTGTACATGGCCACATCACGAACAAGGGGCATACAAACCTGCTTAAACTTGGCCCGCATCTTCTCCAAGTTCTCCTGCAACCTGTCATTGGTGGGGTCTTCATAGGGAAAGCTGTGAACCATCTCCAGCATTGAATTTAGCACTTTCAGTCTTTTACTGCAGTAATGTAAAATTAAGAGAATATTTCAACAAATCTGTAATCAAATTCTTAAACAGAGGAAATAGGGATTAATGAAGGGAAGAAGCAGATTTGAAGTGAGCGGCAAAAGAAGCAAACCAATTGAAATACAGTTGTGATTTTTTAGTTTAGTTTAGTTCCTCTTTAGTTTAGTTCCTCTTACTGAAGGATGAAGGAATCTGAATTTCATCGGGGTGACCAGTGATCCCCGCACACTGACCTACACACTAAAGACAATTTATACATCTTGCCAAGTCAATTAACATTCAAGCCTGTACATCTTTGGAGTGTGGGAGCAAACCGGAGCACCGAGAGAAAACCCATGCAGGTCACAGGGAAAACGTACAAACAGCACCTATAAACATAAGAAACATAGAAAATAGGTGCAGGAGTAGGCCATTCGGCCCTTCAAGCCCCCACCGCCATTCAATATGATCATGGCTGATCATCCAACTCAGTATCCCGTACCTGCCTTCTCTCCATACCCCCTGATTCCTTTAGCCACAAGGGCCACATCTTACTCCCTCGTAAATATAGCCAATGAACTGGCCTCAACTACCTTCTGTGGCAGAGAATTCCAGAGATTCACCACTTTCTGTGTGAAAAATGTTTTCCTCATCTCGGTCCTAAAAGATTTCTCCCTTATCCTGAAACTGTGACCCCCTCATTCTGGACTTCCCCAACATTGGGAACAGTTTTCCTGAATCTACCCTTAAGAATTTTGTAAGTTTCTATAAGATCCCCCCTCAATCTTCTAAATTATAGCGAGTACAAGCTGAGTCTATCCAGTCTTTCTTCATATGAAAGTCCTGACATCCCAGGAATCAGTCTGGTGAACCTTCTCTGTACTCCCTCTATGGCAAGAATGTCTTTCCTCAGATATGGAGACCAGAACTGTACTCAATACTCCAGGTGTGGTCTCACCAAGACCCTGTACAACTACAGTAGAACCTCCCTGCTCCTATACTCAAATCCTGTAGGCAAGATCGAACCTCGGTCTCTGGCGCTTGAGTCAGCAACTCTACCGCTGCGCCACTATCCCTCCCACCGTGATCTCGAATATATTGCTCGAAAAGTTGTGGTGGAAGCACATTTAAAAATAACTTTTGGAAGTAATATGGATAAGAATCAGAGTGCAGTTTGCCCTCACCATAACAGGCCATACGGGGAGAGAGATGGTGTCCACTATAAGCGATTATCCGTTATAACCGAATAAGGGGGTTTACATGTACAGTAATACAGGAATAACAGTCAATAACCATACACTACACAACAAACAGTAAGGAACACAAAATACACAATAGCTTGGGAACCACAGTAGTGCTGCATTAGAGTTGCTCTTACATTATTGCGGTAGTTCTACCTTTACAACTAGGGACAATTCAGTTTGTAGGATAGAAATAGTGCAAGGGTGACTGCTTTTTGGCACGGGATCTATGCTTCCACGATGTATGTCTAAACTTAAACAGTTCAAAAACACCATTTGCTCCATCCACCTAGTGGTCATCCCATGGATATACAAACTTGTTCTACAACAGTTTTGGTCCACTATAACCGAAATCCATTATATAGAGGTCGTTAACATGAGGGTCTACTGTCTAGAGTTACAGCAGGTAAACAAGCCATTCATCCCAGTGATCCCATGCTGACCATCAACGAACCATTCACACTAACCCTACATTAACTTCTTGAAGTAGAAAAATCTATACAGGCGACACGTGCAGTATGGCTGTTTGTATTTCAGTGACTCACCCTTACACCCTTTTTTGTTATATAGCATTATGGTGCCCAGACCAGGCGACTCTTTGTGTGCTAGTCACAGACGTGGACATGGAATCACGCATTACAATCGCTCCACTCTTTTAAATCTCTACTCCATTCCCTTTATCATGCATCTGCACACTGTGGACGGCTCGATTGTAATCATATATTGTCTTTCCGATGACTGGTTAGCACGCAGCAAAAGGCTTTTCACTGTACCCCGGTACATGTGACAATAAACTAAACTGAACTAATAGAATTTACAAATTATGATCCAAATATTTAAGACACGGAATAAAAATTCTTCTTACAAAATTTATGAGAAATAAGTAAATAACCACCAAATAGATTTTCTTACTCGACTCGCATATTTTTGATGCATGAGCAGATGAGTGGCTTTGCACTGCAGGACATCTTGACATAGACCATTATCGAGGAATGCAACCTCAGATAACTCAGGAATCGCTTGTACATCCATGGGGTAAGAACACGAGAGGGGACTGAACAGCCGATACACCCACAGGGTACAAATTTAGTTTGGTTTAGTCTAGAGACACAGCATGAAAGCAGGCCTATCAGCCCACCGAGTCCGCACCAAATGACGATCGATCATCAGTACAGTAGTTCTATCCGACACACTGGGGACAATGTTCAGAAGCCAATTAACCTACAAACCTGCACGGTCACAGGGAGAACTTGCGAACGCCATACGGACACCACCCGTAGTCAGGATGGATCCCATGTCTCTGGCGCTGTAACTCTACCGCTGCGCCATCGTGCTGCCACTGGCTCCATCTTGGACATGTTTTCCATAATTTAATGAAACACTAAACATAGCAACAATATTCTTCAAAAGACAGTGAAACCTACATGTACACTACAGGGAGCAGGCATTTATTTCAGTACTGCAAACCTTTTCTCAAACACTACAGAGATAGAAAACATTTTAGTTTTGAATACGTCTGAAGAAGGGTCTCGACCCGAAACGTCAACCATTCCTTCTATCCAGAGATGCTGCCTGTCCCACTGAGTTACTCCAGCATTTTATGTCTACATTAGTTTTGAATACATTCATTTTATTCCTACAG
The DNA here is from genome assembly GCA_963514005.1 of Raja brachyura. Next base: position 7,377,185 of record OY740798.1, read on the forward strand.
GTTTGCTCTATCTAAATGTTGGACATAGCTTAAGGGGAGCTAGGCTTTGGAAAAAGAGTCTAATTACGCAGTTTCACATGAGTCAATTTAAGGCAAAAACACAAAGGTAAATGAGAAGTGTAATTTACTTATAATTACAAAACTATATGTGTACGGATAGGTTTCCTGAGGATTTGGCTGATACACATTTATTTTAATATGACTGCATTATTAGTCATCACAAGCAGTACACAAGCTCAAGAACACTCCTTTATGTACCTGTTTTTAGTATCTGGGTTATTCTGAAGAAGCGATTTCCAGGTAATTGTAAAGCCTTTGTAAAAGGAAACCTGTAGGGGGGAAAAAAAGGTCAGATAATGCAACTCCCGTCTACAAGGAGAATACACAAATTACATTATACTAAACCTAACAACAACTTCCAGTGGACTGAAGTTATTCAAGTTATTTGGAATAAGGCCTTCATTTTTAGGCATCAATTTCAGAATTGTAAATTAGTTATTAGATCATCATGATGCTATAATTCTGTTGTAACTAATCAGATTCAATAATATTCAATCTAGTAGAACCCTCTCGGTCATGACTGACCATGGGTGATGCATGCTGGTCGGATGCAAGCCTGGGCGATCGATGTCATATGGAGGACAGGCTATTGCCCATGCAGCACGTCCCCCCCTCTCCACGTCGCTGACCGATCCAAAGGAACAGCAGGGCCGTTACAGTTTGGCACCAGCAACGTTGCAGGAGCTGACAAAGCAAGGTTGTAGACAACGACGAACTGCCTTAGGGGCTCCGACTCCGGATTTTCTTGAGGTTTACTCCAGGAGCCTTTTACATGACTGGACATGGCCACAAGACAATGGTGGTTTTAAATCAAGAGTTTTCCCTCTCCTAGATGGACTGCCTTCCCAGGCTGACGAGCCCCATCTGCCCGAGACTCGTGGGGGCGGGAGCGTGTACCTCCCCGTGCAGGTCTATAGCACCTGCCCACTGCCCAATATTCAATAATAACATAGAAAATAGTTCATACGTTACAGGAGTGGAATTAGGCAATTTGGCCCTTCAAGTCTACTCCGTCAATCAATTATGACTGATCTATCTTTCCCTCCCAACCCCATTCTTCTGCCTTCTCCCTATAACCCCTGACGCCCGTACTAATCAAGAATCTATCAAACGCCGCCTTTAAAATATCCATTGACTTGGCCTCCTCAGCTCAATCGCCACAGTGAATTCCAAAGATTCTCCAAATCTGCCACCTCTGCCTGGTCTCTCCAATATCTGACTTCAAACCCACTCTCCTTAGTTCAGGGGCTATTAACTATGGATAATATACCTCCAACATTAGCAGCAACATTCATGTCCTGTGAAAGAATAATTAAAACAAAATGAAATAAACTCCTGGCGGCAAATTTTCCAAATGATAGACACAAAATGTTCCAAATGATAGCAACAAATTGCTGGAGTAACTCAACTGAAATATTAGCTGAAGTTGGACAATTTGCTGGAGTAACTGAATGGGTCAGGCAACATCTCTGGAGAAAAATAACTGGAGAAAATGTTCCTTTGGATTGATCAGCGACGTGGAGAGGGGGGGACGTGCTTCATGGGCAACAGCCTGCCTCCATATGACATCGCCCAGGCTTGCATCCGAGCACACATCATTGTAAGCGATGCTGCTCTAGCTGAGGTTTGGAGCAAGCAGCCAACAACTAGGATGCATCACCCATTGTCAGTCATGACTGAGGGGGGCCTACGATAGCTTGGTTTAGTTAAAATAGTCAGATGCATACTCACACTGTAGTCAATAGCACCAAAACAAATGACCTTCCAAGTGACCTGCCTTCTTGTTTTAAATCACTGCTCACTGTTGTGGGCGAGTGGATTTTCAATACTAGAATACAATTCTCAATATAAAAATAAATCATGGGCCATTGTCAACCTAATCCAGGAAAAGCTGTGTCCCATTGCACACACAAAGGAAGAACACAAAGACTCCATTTCAGTCGTCTAGATGGGTCTCTAACAATTATGAAATGGTGTCAGTATATGAAAGTCCAAAGCATTGCGAATGATTCAACTGGCTATCCTGATGACTATGCTGGCAATGCATATAGGATGCAAGAACACATTTAAGAGCATATTGCACTTTTCACTCAGAGGGTGGTGGATCAGGATAAATCACTGATGGATGGTACTATTCCTCACTGCCATCCAGTGACGTTATTTCCATATGAACTCTTGGTGTTGGCAAGAATTAGCCCAGATCAGTGAAGAACATTCCCTCACCGAGTGTCTAGGTTCTCCCGGTATAGAATCTGGAGTAGGACGAGGCAGAAGAAAGCACTCAAATGATGTGGAGCGACTTTCCAGCATTAGCCAGCTCCCCAACAAAACTTAGAAACTTATATAAACTTACAAAGTTCTTAAGGGGTTGGGCAGGCTAGATGCAAGAAGATTGTTCCCGATGTTGGGGAAGTCCAGAACAAGAGGTCACAGTTTAAGGATAAGGGGGAAGTATTTTAGGACCGAGATGAGAAAAAAAAAATTCACACAGTGAGTGGTGAATCTGTGGAATTCTCTGCCACAGAAAGTAGTTGAGGCCAGTTCATTGGCAATATTTAAGAGGGAGTTGAATGTGGCCCTTGTGGCTAGAGGGATCAGGGGGTATGGTGAGAAGGCAGGTACAGGATACTGAGTTGGATGATCAGCCATGATCATATTGAATGGCGGTGCTGGCTCGAAGGGCCGAATGGCCTACTCCTGAACCTATTTTCTATGTTTCTAAAAGGGGAAGAACCCATTCCTTTCATTAAACCCCAAAACAACTTATTGCGGGACTGATTTTTGACTGTAATCACCATTGTAACGTTGGATACATGCAACCAAATTGGACGTGGTAATAATATTTGATCACGGTAAATATATTTTTAGTGCAAAGAAATGCCCGAGAATGAAGGAGGTCCCGGCGGGGGGGCCACCTGCTGCCATGTGCGGCGGCAGGCAGAAGATAGGACTGTTCGGTGAACTTTTGTAAGTTTGTTGGTGCCAGAAACATGGCAACATTTATGTACTACCTCAGTGAGGTCTGCGGTATTTTACCGGGTTGTATGAAAAACAAAGCAGTTCACTGTACCAAGGTACATGTGACAATAAAGTATAATTGAATCGAATCTACATTCATAATTACAGCTGTGATTGTTCGTGTATTATTATCCAATATTTACCTCAGATCCAAGCTTTGCACCATTTGCTAACCCATACCGTCGTCCATCAATTTCTCCCACTCGACTTCCTTCAATGAACCCTTCACGATAACCTTTTCCACGAAATCTGTCATCAGGTTATTTAAAAAAATTACAAGATTACCAATAAAATCTGTTTCCAAATTCGTGATTGGAAAGTTGCCCTTCAAGTACCTTTAAAAACTTTCCCCTCTCACATTAAACTATGCCCTCCCGTTTTAGGCGTCACTTACCCAGAGTAAGACTAACCATTCACCTCGTGTACGCCCCTCATTCCTTCATAACCTCTTAAAAGGTCACCCCTCATCCTCCGGTGCTCCAGGGAAAACAGTCACAGCCTATCCAGTGTTTTCTTACGTCAAGCCTTCCAGTCGTGGCAACATTCTTGTGAATCTTTTCTCTACCGTGTCCAGGTTAATAACATTGTTCCAATAATGAGGCGACCAGAAATGCATGCAATGCTTCCAAGTGCAGTATCACCACCTACTTGTACAGTCGTTACATGACATCCTAACTCATGTAGTCAATGTCCTGACCAATGAAGGGAAGCTGGCCAAACAGCATCTTTACCAACCTGTCTACCCACGTCTCCACTTTCAGAGATCGATGTAGTGGTCCCTCTGTTCCACAACTGTCTCCATGGCCCTATTATTTACAGTGCAAGTCCTGACCTGGTTCAACTTACAAAATGCAAATCCTCACACTTGTCGCTGTTACATTCCATCTGCCATTCCTTGGCCCACTTCCACAAATCATCTAGATCTTGTTGTAAATTTAGATAAACGCAAAGTGCTGGAGTAACTCAGTGGGTTAAGCAGCATCTCTGGAGAACATGGATGTGTCATTTTGGGTCTAAACTCTTCTGCACTCTGATTCTGTTCTCTTTGTACAATGGCTATTCTCACATATGGTTTAATTGTACCAATGTACCGTGTGATTTGCCCTGACAGCATGCAAAACAATGTCCCTACTTTGGGCAAGAGACCCTGTGCATTCACCCGATCTATTCCTCTCATGATTGTATACATCTCTATAAGATCACCCCTAATCCTCCTGCGCTCCAAGGAAAGCCTGCTCAACCTCTCCCTATAGCTCAGGCCCTCGTCTTGGCAACATCCTCATAAATCTTCTCCTCACCCTTTTCCAGCCCGACATATACCCACCAACATTGGTGTAAAAAAGTTGCCCCTCAGGTTCCTATTAAATTTTTTCCCCCCTCACCTTAAATTGATATCTCCTGGTTTTTGATTCCCCTTCCCAGGGTTAAAGACTCTGTGCATTTACCCGATCTATTCCTCTCATGATCTTATACACCTCTATCAGATCACCCCTCATCCTTCTGTAATCCCAGGTGCCGGGTCCCTGGTCTCAGCTGCCAGCTCCAAGGTCCCAACTCCCAAGATCCCAGGTCCTAGATCCCAGATCCAGCTCCAAGATCCAACTTTAAGATCCCAGATCCAGCTTCAAGATCCAGATCCCAAGATCCAGCTGCAAGATCCTAGATACAAGGTCCAAGATCCAACTTCATGATCGCAGATCCAGCTCCAAGATCCCAGATACAAGGTCCAATATCCAGCTCCAAGATCCCAAGATCCCAGATACAAGGTCCAATATCCAGCTCCAAGATCCCAAGATCCCAGATACAAGGTGCAATATCCAGCTCCAAGATCCCAAGATCCCAGATGCAGGGTGCAATATCCAGCTCCAAGGTCCCAGATACAGGGTGCAATATCCAGCTCCAAGGTCCCAGATGCAGGGTGCAATATCCAGCTCCAAGATCCCCCACCCTCTCCCTGTGGCCCCAGCCCTCCCTCCCTCCATCCCGTCACGTCCGCACCCACAGGTCGAGGCCGCACCGGGAGCCGCCGTCACCCCGGGACGGACAGATGGATGTCCCCTTACTCGTCGTCGGCCAGGACGATGCGGTCGAACAGATCGGCGTCGGGGTCGGGGTCCGGGCGGCGTGAGGAGGAGGAGGAGGAGGCGGAGGCCGGGGCCGTGAGCGGGTCCATGGCGACTTCACCCGCTCCTCCACAGGGCCAGACCCGGTCCTGAGCATGCGCTCTGGCGACTGACGGACCCGGGCCCGGTCCTGAGCATGCGCTCTGGCGACTGACGGACCCGGGCCGGTCCTGAGCATGCGCTCTGGCGACTGACCGACCCGGGCCGGTGCTGAGCATGCGCCCTGGCGACTGACCGACCCGGGCCGGTCCTGAGCATGCGCTCTGGCGACTAAGGACCCGGGCCGGGTCCCGTGCATGCGCTCTGGCGACTGACGGACCCGGGCCGGTCCCGAGCATGCGCCCTGGCGACTGACAGACCCGGCCCCGTGAGTGAGCATGCGCACTCACGACCACGCCGGACTCCGGAGCATGCGCACTGGCAGCTGGGGCAATCAATCCCCATCTGGGAGCATGCGCACTAAAGACTGTAGCAAGGAACTGCAGGTGCTGGCTCACACCTTGGAAAAGCACAAAGTGCTGGAGTAACTTAGTGGGTCAGGCAGCATCTCTGGACTGCATGGAGATGCAATGTTTCGGGTCGAAACCCTTCCTTGGACTGAGAATCCGGGGAGAGGGATGTATCATAGAAACATAGCAACATTGAAAATAGGTGTCGGCCATTCAGCCCTTCGAGCCAGCACCGCCATTCAGTATGGTCATGGCTGATCATCCACAATCAGTACCCTGTTCCTGCTTTCTCCCCGTATCCCTTGATTCCATTAGCCCTAAGAGCTAAATCTAATTCTCTCTTGAAAACATCCAGTGAATTGGCCTCCACTGCCTTCTGTGGCAGAGAATTCCACAGATTCACAACTCTCTGGGTGAAAGGTTTTTCCTCATCTCAGGGATGCTGGTGTGAAAATTAGTAAAGAACAGGGTGGCACGGTGGTGCAGCGGTAGAGCTCCTGCCTTACAGCGCCAGAGACCCGGGTTCGATCCTGACTACGAGTGCTGTCTGTATGGAATTTGTACCTTCTCCCCGTGACCTACGTGGGTTTTCTCCGAGATCTTCGGTTTCCTCTCCGCACTCCAAAGACGTACAGGTTTGTCGGTTAATTGTCTTGGTATAAAATGTTAAATTGTACCTAGTGTGTGTAGGATATGCGGGGATCACTGGCCGGTGCGGACGTGTTGGGCCAATGTGGCCCGTTTCCATGCTGTAGCCCTAAACTAAACTAAACTAACTGACACTGCAGCTGCGATTTTTCGTTACAGTCCTTGAAGATTACTCTGCCATCTTAGAAGATCAAAGTTGAACCTATGCAGGAATCCACTCTGTTGAGATGCCTCATAACAGAGGGGAAGAAGCTGGTCCTGATTCTTGTCAAGCTTTCTGCATCTTCAAGGCACGCACCACCGGACTCAGGAAAATCTTCTCCCCCTCCATTTTCAGGCTTCTGAACAGTCCTTTCATTGCGAGGCTAATGTTCAATTCACCTCGACATCATTGAGGACATTGGACTTTGTCAAAGGAACTGTTCATAGCAACAGGATTTGAGTATAGGAGTAGGGAGGTTCTACTTCAGTTGTACAGGGTCTTGGTGAGACCACACCTGGAGTATTGCGTACAGTTTTGGCCTCCAAATCTGAGGAAGGACATTATATCCTGGGATGTCAGGACTGTCTTATGAAGAAGACTGGATAGACTCGGTTTATACTATCTAGAATTTAGGAGATTGAGAGGGGATCTTACAGAAACTTACAAAATTCTTAAGGGGTTGGACAGGCTAGATGCAGGAAGATTGTTCCCGATGTTGGGGAAGTCCAGGACAAGGGGTCACAGCTTAAGCATAAGGGGGAAATCCTTTAAGACCGAGATGAGAAAGACTTTGTTCACACAGAGAGTGGTGAGTCTCTGGAACTCTCTGCCACAGAGGATAGTTGAGGCCAGTTCATTGGCTATATTTAAGAGGGAGTTAGATGTGGCCCTTGTGGTTAAGGGGATCAGAGGGTATGGAGAGAAGGCAGGTACGGGATACTGAGCCATGATCATATTGAATGGCGGTGCAGGCTCGAAGGGCCGAATGGCCTACTCCTGCACCTAATTTCTATGTTTCTATGAACTGATGCACTACAATGCTGAGAATTATACTTCACAGAGAGAGTTGTGAGTCTATGGAATTCTCTGCCTCAATGGACAGTGGTGGCTGGTTCTCTGGTTGTTTTCAAGAGAGAGTTAGATAGAGCTCTTAGGGATAGCGGAGTTAAGGGATATGGAGAGAAGGCAGGAACGGGGATTGTGATTGATTGTGGATGATCAGCCATGATCACATTGAATGGTGGTGCTGGTTTGAAGGGCCGAATGGCCTACTCCTGCACCTATTGTCTATGGTCTATATTCTGCACTCTGTACCTTCTCCTTTGCTCCATCCTTTGTACTTGAGTTTGACTTGATGATTCTATGTTGGACAGGCTAGATGCTAGATGATTCTATGTTGATTGTATCAGATTGTATATCTGATGTGACGCAAAGTGCTGGAGTAACTCTGCGGGTCAGGCAGCATCTCTGGAGAAAAGGGATAGGTGACGTTTCAGATCTCGATCCTTCTTTGTATCTAATCTGTTTGGATAGCATGCAAACGTTTTTCACTGTACCTTGGTACACGTGACAATAATAAACCTAACTTCTCAAAAGAGTCCTGCTGCTTCCTGCATTGTTCACCAGCATGGCACCAATGTCAGTGGAAACAGAGTGAATGGAGAAAATATAGACACAAAGAACCGCAGATGCTAGTTTGTACCAAAGATGGACACAAAATGCTGGAGTAACTCAGAGGGTCAGGCAGCAGAAAAGGATTATGTGACGTTTTGGGTCTGGACCCTTCTTCAGACTAGAAAAGTCAGACCCAGTCTGAAAAAGGGTCCCGTCCCGAAACATCACCCATCCTTTTCCTCCAGAGATGCTGCCTGACCCGCTGAGCTAGTCCAGCACTTTGTGTCCATGACAGGAGGGGAAAATACTGCCTTACCAGGAGAGGGCAGTGTCTTCCCACAAATAGAACTCGATGGAGCGCAGTACGTTAATAAGAATGTTCAAACACTAGAGGGCATAGTTCGGTTTATGTTTGGAGATACACTCTGGGAACAGACCCTTCGGCCCATCGAGTCCACTCAATCACTCATTCAAACTCCACATTGACAGCACCCATGGACAGAATCTCACTTTTGCATACATTCTCCACACATTAGGGGCAATTTACAGAGGCCAATTAACCTACGAACCCGCAAAGAGACACACACATTTACATAAACATATATATGTATAAATATAAATATATTTATGTGTGTATTCCGACAAATAGAACTCTAAGAAGTGTGTGTGCGTGTGTGTGCGTGTGTGTGCGTGTGTGTGCGTGTGTGCGTGCGTGCATGCGTGTGTACATATATATATATATATTTTTTTTTAGGTGTCCCATCAATAAGGATACTTATTCCACTATCATTATAAATTACGAATAATATGTTTAAAATCATGAGGGTCCTGAAATGGGCAATTAGAGGGTTCAATTTACAAAAAGCATCACAAAGAACAGGATATCAAGAAAGAGTGGCCAACAAAAGAGTCATTAAAGACATCAGGGAAAAACTCTTTGCAGTGAGTGGTTAGGATGTGGAATGTACTGCAGGGGGGGATGTAACTATATGGGGCTAGTACAGATTTGATTACCCAAATGGTCACTTTAGACTTTAAAGATACAGTATAGAAACAGGTGCTTCGACCATTGAGTCGTGCCAACCAGCGATCACCCAGTACACTAGCACTATCCGACACACTAGGGATAATTTTACCAAAGCCAATTAACCGACAAACCTGCACATCTTTGAGGTATGTGAGGAAACCGAAGCACCCGGAGAAATCCTACACGGTCACAGGGAGAACTTACAAACACTCTTAGTCATGATCGAACTCGGGTCTCTGGCGCTATGAGGCAGCAACTCTACCGCTGCACCACCTTGCCGCCGTCGATGTCCGTAAACCTCTGTGTAGAGCTCTCAAACCAACTTTCCCAGTTGCAACTTTTCTGTGATCTGGCAGGAGGCAGTATTGCCTGTTTTCGTCCATGTGGTGGTGCTATAGAGCTGCCTGGACAAGTAAATGCAGAAAATCATAACACCATAAGGCATAGTAGCAGAATTAGGCCATTCGGCCCATCAAGTCTGCTCCGCCACTCCATCACGGCTGATCTATTTTTTCCACTCAACCCCATTCTCCTGCCTTCTCCCGTAACTTTTGACACCCTCACTAATCAAGAGCCTACCAATCTCCACTTAAAATACAACCAATGCCTTGGCCTCCATAGCCAACTATGACAATAAATTCCACAGATTCACCACCCTCCCACTAAAGAAATTCTTCCCCATCTCTATAAAGGTACGTCCTTTCATTCTGAGTCTTTGCCCTCTGGTCCTAGACTCCCCCATTTCCTGCAAACATGTAGAGACAATTTGTTTAAGAAGGAACTGCAGATGCTGGAAAATCGAAGGTAGACAAACGTGCTGGAGAAACTCAGCGGGTGCAGCAGCATCTATGGAGCGAAGGAAATAGGCAACGTTTCGGGCCGAAACTTTGCCCATCTCCTTCGCTCCATAGATGCTGCTGCACCCGCTGAGTTTCTCCAGCACTTTTGTCTACCTGTAGAGGCAATTTCTTAGGTGGGACACCTCAGCCACTGAGGGAATGGGGGAGGAGAATAATGTGGCGCTGAATAGAGTGACCCCCCCCCCTCCCCAGTCCACATCCCAATGACGTGCGGGTATGTATATAGCTGAATTGGTCTCTGTAAACTGGTCCTAGTGTGCAGGGAATGGATGCAAAAGTTGGATTACATTGAACATGTGAGAACGGTTGATCGATGGTCGGCATGGACTCAATGGGCTGAGGGGGCTTGTTTTTTTTTATGCTGTATCTCTAAACTAAATGTTGGTGAACCAGGTGGGTTATCACATCAACTGGGTGGTTTTGTGGTCATCATTACCAATGCCAAAACACTAGATGCAAAGTGCCGGAGTAACCCAGCAGTGTCTCCGGGGAACATGGCTTGGTGACGATTCGGGCTGGGAGCCAATAGTAGAAGATCTAGGACCTTGTCCACAGTTTAGACAATAAAGACTGAAGCCCTGTTGCATACTATTTTGCCTCCTTACTAATGCTGAGTTACTAATAGACACGCAAAATGCTGGAGGAACTCAGCGGGTCAGGCAGCATCGTGAGAGAAAAGGAATGGGTGACGTTTTGGGCGGAGACCCTTCTCCAGACTGAGAGTCTGGGGGAAGAACCTGGTGAGGGGGTGGTTTGGGTGGGAAGGGATGAGTTAACCAGGGAGTTGCGGAGGGAACGGTCTCTGCGGAAAGTTGAAAGGAATGGACTGTCTGTATATACTTGGAGGAACAACACCTCATATTTCGCTTGGGCAGCTTACAACCCTGTCTCTCTAACTAATTTCAAGTAACCCTTGCACTCCCTCTCTCTCTCTGTCCCTTCCCTACCCTAGTTGTTGTACGTTTCACCCTCATCCTGCTTAGGTTCACTGCCTGTATAACTCGTTATCACATTTTCCCCAGCCAACAATGGACCATTGTGGGCTCCACCGTTCTTTGACCATCGTTGCTGGCTTTGATTTCTTCTTTTCACACCCTTTCATTTATTTGTTCTTTATACCTTTGAAAACCATTCGTTTCCCTCTCCCCTGAGTCTGAAGAAGGGCCTCGACCCTAAACGTCACCTATTCCTTTTCTCCGGAGATGCTGCCTGACCCGCTGAGTTCCTCCAGAACTTTGTGTCTATCTTCGGCGAAAACCAGCATCTGCAGCTCCTTTCTACACATGCCGAGTTGCTAATAAAGATGCAAGCCTGTCTCTAGCACGTTCCTGAATAATGAGTTATTTAATTGGATTTAAAGGGCCTGTCCCACCAGCATGCAACTCTATGCGATTAGCGCGACCTAACGTCGCGGGGCCGGTCCCACTTCGATCGCCGGAGCCGTGCGGAATTGTGCGGAGTTCATCCCGAGTTCGTCCCGACACCGCGCGGGGCTCCGAAAAACTGACTGTCCAAAAATTCCGCGCGGCAACGGCTTGTCGGCTCGCAGTCGCCTCGACATTTACACACAGCCCCGACATCGTGCCTCCGTGAACCTATTTGTAAGTGCCTCCGTGACCCTCTCTGTGTGTGGCTCCATGGCCCTCTCCGTGTGTGCCTCTGTGCCCCTCTCTGTGTGCCTCTCTCTGTCCTGGCGAACTTACCTTAGACTTCGCTCCAAGTTCGCCTCACTTTGCGCCACGTTGCGCCACTCACCTGACCTCCGCGCGGCCTGACTGCCGGTTTGGTCGCGCCTGCCGCATGCAGGCACATGCTGGTGGGAACGGCCCAGTACAGGGGATCACCCGACCTCCGCGCGGCCCCCGCTTCTAGTTTGATCGCGTTCATCGCATGGAGTTGCATGCTGGTGGGACAGGCCCTTTAGTATTCAAAGTTAATTCTAGGCAATTTCAGGTGTTCTTTCTCCGTCAGTCTCCAATGCCCCCTTCTGGCCACAGTTTAGAGTCACAGAACTGCGTTACAAGCCATTCACTGCGCTGGCATTGATATAAATAGTTTGGCTTCAGTAAGACCCAGCCAGAATTGTTACAAACCACTCCCTCTTCTCCCCTCTCCCATCGGGCAAAAGGTATAGAAGTGTGAAAACGCACACCTCCAGATTCTGGGGCAGTTTCTTCCCACCTGTTATCAGGGAACTAAACCATCCTACCGCAACCAGAGAGCAGTCCTGAGCTACTATCTACATTATCGGGGACCCTCGGACTATCTTTGCATGGACTTCACTGGCTTCACCTTGCACTAAAAGTCATTCCCTTATCATGTATCTGTGCAGTGCGAATGGCTCGATTGTAACCATGTATTGTCTTTCCGCTGGCTGGTTAGCATGCAACAAAAGCTTTTCACTGTACCTCAGCTCACGTGACAATAAACTACACTGTCAATTGTACCCCAGGTCTAGTTAACGTAGGAAGCGAATATGTGGCATAAGGCACAAAATACTAGTCCTGAAAACTCCAGCTACACACACCGCATGTTCCTCACAGCAAAACCAAAGTAAAATTGCTTTGTAAATATATTTATTGGTGCAGTTGAGGTAATTTACAATGATCTAAAGGTCCGAGAGAGTGATAATACACATGATCAAAAAATCCATAAAGTTTATTACAAATTATTGACTGTACACAACATCAAAGGAGGGGGAGTAGGAAGAAGCACCTTTATCTAGGTTGGTACCATCCTGTGAAAGTTACCGAGTTTGAGGAACACTGATTAGCAGAAGGTCACGTAATACTGGTAGCTATCTGCTACTACGAAAGTTGACCTCAGGTCATAAACCGTATCGCTTAAATTATTACAATAACATTGATAAGATGCTTAACTAAGGCAATCGTGCTCCTGTAACACTTCCAGTCGAGTTGGCAAAGTACGTCGTCTGCGAGCCTACTGCCGGGGGAATACAGTAGGAAGCTATGTTTTTGGGTTTGGACATAAAGACAGAGAGTCTTACAGCGTGCAAACAGCCCCTTCGGCCCAACTTCCCCATGCCGACCAACATTTAGTTTAGTTTGGAGATAGAAACAGACCGTTAGGCCCCCGGTTCCACGCCGAGCGGCGATCCCCGCACACCTCTAGCACTATCCCTCACAAACCATTTACAATTTTACCGAAGCCAGTTAACCTACAAACCTGCACGTCTTTGGAGTGTGGGAGGAAACCGGAGCACCTGGAGAAAACCCACGCGGCCACAGGGAGAACGTACAAACTCCTTACAGACAGCATCCATAGTCAAGATTGGACAATGAAGTAGATTTTCAAAGTCTACAGAGAGATTTGGGCCATTTGGAAGAGTGGGCTGAAAGATGGCAGATGGAGTTTAATGCTGATAAGTGTGAGGTGCTACATTTTGGCAGGACAAATCAAAATAGGACGTACATGGTAAATGGTAGGGAATTGAGGAATGCTGTGGAACAGAGGGATCTAGGAATAACTGTGCATAGTTCCCTGAAGGTGGAATCGCATGTAGATAGGGTGGTAAAGAAAGCTTTTGGTGTGCTAGCCTTTATAAATCAGAGCATTGAATATAGGAGTAGGGAAGTAATGTTAAAATTGTACAAGGCATTGGTGAGACCAATTCTGGAGTATGGTGTACAATTTTGGTCGCCTAATTATAGGAAGGATGTCAACAAAATAGAGAGAGTACAGAGGAGATTTACTAGAATGTTGCCTGGGTTCCAGCAACTAAGTTACAGAGAAAGGTTGAACAAGTTAGGTCTTTATACTTTGGAGCGCAGAAGGTTAAGGGGGGACTTGATTGAGGTCTGTAAAATGATGAAAGGGATAAACAGAGTTGACGTGGATAAGCTTTTCCCATTGAGGGTAGATTCAAACAAGAGGGCATGACATGAGAATTAAGGGACAGATGTTTAGGGGTAACATGAGGGGGAACGTCTTTACTCAGAGAGTGGTGGCTGTGTGGAATGATCTTCCTGCAGAAGTGGTGGAGGCAGGATCGATTTTAACATTTAAAAGTAAAGTGGATGGGTATATGGACGGGAAGGGAATGGAGGGGTATGGTGTGAGTGCAGGTAGATGGGACTAGGGGAAAATAAATGGTCGGCACGGACTGGAAGGGCCGAGAAGGCCTGTTTCCGTGCTGTAATTGTTATATGGTTATTATATGGTTAAGATTGATCCCGGTGAAAAAGGCATCAACTATCATGTTCAAAAGGTAATTTGGGGAGGACCTGAGGAAAAACATTTACTAAAACACCTAAGGGAAAAAGCACCAAATATAAACAAATTGAATAGAGAGAAATGTGAGCGGTTGCATTTTTGGGAAGTGTAACATGGGCGGGACCGACATGGTGAATGGTAGGGCTCAGAGGAGTGTTGTGGAGCAGAGGGATCTAGGAGCACAGGTTCGATGGTTCAATCATACTTTATTGTCAAATGTGCAGATGCTGGTTTACACCAAAGATAGACACAAAAAGCTGGAGTAACTCAGCGGGACAGGCAGCATCTCTGGAGGGAAGGAATGGGTGGCGTTTCTGGTCGAGACCCTTCGTCAGTGAAATTCACTTTCGTACACATTTCAGTACAAGTAGCACTATACGTAAGCACTTAGATACAGTACATGTAGATAAGCATCAAAGATACAGTACAAGTGTATAGTAGTAGACAATAGACAATAGGTGCAGGAGTAGGCCATTCGGCCCTTCGAGCCAGCACCGCCATTCAATGTGATCATGGCTGATCATCCCTAATCAGTACCCCGTTCCTGCCTTCTCCCCATATCCCCTGACTCCGCTATTTTTAACAGCCCTATCTAGCTCTCTCTTGAAAGCATCCAGAGAACCGGCCTCCACCGCCCTCTGAGGCAGAGAATTCCACAGACTCATCACTCTCTGTGAGAAAACGTGTTTCCTCGTCTCCGTTCTAAATGGCTTACTCCTTATTCTAGTACACTGGGACAATACACAGCCGTCAGATTTGGTGCCTATTTCAAGTCCCAGTTGTTCTAAGCGCAGGGTTCTTAGCCTGACCATGAAGGCCCGTTATTCTCTGTATGTAAAGGCATCACCTTGGTCGTCCTCCAGTAATCTGGCATCTCACCAGTGGGCAGTGAAAATGTAAACATCACTACCAGAAACACAACAATTTGGTTCTGGATCTGGATGTAGTACGTTGAAATGCTCTAGTTAGAGCATCACTCTAGTTAGAGCATTGGGCAATTTGATACTGGGCAATTTTTACATTTATCAAGCCAATTAACCTACAAACCTATACATCTTTGGAGTGTGGGGGGAAACTGAAGATCTCGGATAAAACCCATGGAGATCACGGGGAGAGCGTACAAACTCCATACAGACAGCACCCGTAGTCAGGATCGAACCCGGGTCTCTGGCGTTGCATTTAGCTGTAAGCCAGCAACTCTACCGCTGCGCCACCGTGACTATTTCTCCTTGCCTTCTGCAGGTGGGATTTATCCACCTTCAAACCTGTGAAGGTATCTTATCCAAGACTTGGATTGGTTTCTCTGGAATGCTAGAGGTTGAGAGACAATCGGATGGATGTATTTAACATACTCGTACAGAGGAACTGAACATTGTAGGTTAGGCAGTCTGTGGGCAGATCTATTTCCCCAGGATGGAAATATCAAATTTTCCAACAAAGGGTTGGTGATGTGTCTATGACTCAGCGGACAGGTTTGATCATAAACTACTTAGGCTGCAGATGTGGAAATCACTTAAGCGGCGACTATGTGTAGATTGTGCAGGAAGGAACTGCAGATGCTGGTTTACATTGAAGATAGACACCAAACGCTGGTGTAACTCAGCGGGACAGGCAGCATCTCTGGATAGAAGGAACGGGTGATGTAATGCGTTTGTACATTCTCCCCGTGACTGCGTGGGTTTTCTCTGGGTGCGCTGGTTTCCTCTCACGCTCCAATGACGTAAAGGTTTATAGGTTAACTGGCGTTGGTAAAATTGTAAATTATCCCTAGTGTGTGCAGGATAGTGTTCGTGTGTGCGGATCGCTGGTCGGCGCAGACTCGGTGGGCCAAAGGGCCTGTTTCCGCACTGTATCTCTAAACTAAACTATTGTACTTATTGTGGGTGATCAGCAATGATCTCATTGAATGGCGGTGCTGGCTTGAAGGGCTGAATGGCCTCCTCCTGCACCTATTGTCTATTGTCTACAAACTAAACTGCTACCACCGATGCAGTGAAGCAGCTCCCTTTCTGCTGTCAGACAGATTCAGATCCAGAGATGAAATGGAAGAGAGATGCCATTCCATAATCCTGTTGACTTCTTCCCCCTAATATATTTGGGGAGTTTTGGTGAGAAGACGGGAATCCCTGAAGAGTTGTGACAGAAGACTGTGCACACGGAGGCCACTTGCATATAGTGTCATCGAGTAATTCAGGCCCTTTGGACCAGCCCGTCCATGCCAACCAAGATGCTCCATCCAAAACAGTCTTATATGCCTGCATTTGGTCCATTTCCCACTAAACCTTTCCCATCCATGTATCCCCCTCGCCTGTGTGGAACTATCTCCTGCCACACTTTGTCTAGCCTCTCCCCTTCTCCAGATTTCTTCTCCTCCCCTACGATCAGTCTGACCACCAGGGGGCGCCGGTGCGATGGCTGCCCTGCCAGCAGTCTGTTCGTCTTTTCACTCTTTTTTGTTATTTTTTAGCTTGTTAAAAGTTTTTGTTTTAATGTTCTTCGATTTGTTTTATGTGCGGGGGGAGGGGGGAGGGGATCGGGGGGGGAAACTTTTTTTCAGGTTCTTATCTTCCCGAAAATGCGATTGATTTTCGGATAACATTCTCCGGGCTCTGCGGCCTACCATCGATGGAGCTGGAAGCCTGCTCGGACTGTCGTGAGCCCCACCGCGGGGCGTGGGCTTAACATCGGAGCTGATCCCTTGTCTGGGATCGCTTCCACCGCGGAACCAACGCCAAGGGCTCGCAGTCTCGGGTGAGGCCGAGTCGGGAGTTCCAACGTCGCGGAAGGTTCATCCAGCCCCGACGCGAGGTTCGATCGCCCGGCACACGGGAGCTGACATCCCCCCCGATGCGGGAGCTGATCGCCTCCACGCGGAGGTCGTCCTCCAGACTCAAGATGGTCCCGTCAACGGGGGCTCGAGGCCCACGACCGAGGAAGAACTAAGGGAAGGACTTGAATTTTATTTTGCCTTCCATCACAGTGAGGAATGTGTAGGAGTCACTGTGTTTAATGTTCATGTTAAAATGGGTTTTTGAAGTGATCGGGCAGTCGGGGAGGAAGCGGCCGCTCCAGACATTTCCGAGGAGCGTTCACCCGATGCCGGAATTCCAGCTTTCCGGCAAAGAGGGCCTGAAAACATCGGCTGGCTGCGGAGGCCACAAATAGGTCCCGACCTCGGATGTTTCACAGCGGAAGAGGACTTAACTTTTCGATGCTTTTCCCCACTGTGGAAAATTTTGATTCTGTTGTGGGCGGATGATCATGTTGAATTCTATAATGTGTCATTTTCCTTATTTTTAATTTTTCTATGGATGTACGGAAACTTTATTATTTATTTTATGTAAAGCACTTTGGTTTCAATGCGAGTTGATTTAAACGCGCTATATCAGTAACATTTACTTTACTGACTGTTACTTTTAATTGTATGACTGACCTGGCCAATGAAATTCCTCGTATGTTGCAAAACATACTTGGCGAATAAAGTGTGATTCTGGTTCTGATTCTGATTCACCCAAAATGTCACCTATCCATGTTCTCCAGAGATGCTGCTGGGTTACTTCAGAACTTTTATGTCCTTTTGTATATTAACCACGGGCGTCACGGTGGCGCAGCGGTAGAGTTGCTGCCTTGCAACGCCAGAGACCCGGGTTCGATCCCGACTACGGGTGCTGTCTGCACAGAGTTTGTACGTTCTCCCCATGACCATGTGGGTTTTCTCCGAGATCTTCGGTTTCCTCCCACAGTCCAAAGGCGTACAGGTTTGTAGGTTAATTGGCTTGGTGTAAGTGTAAATTGTCCCTAGTGGGTGTGGGATAGTGTTAATGGGTGGGGATCGAAGAGCCTGTTTCCGTGCTGTATCGCTAAACCAAACTAAACCAGCCTCTGCAGTTCTTTATTGCTACTCGTCCAAATGTCTTTTAAATATTATTAAGTACCACTAAACTACTACGACTAGTTAACTACTTCTAAAGACCGATTCCTTTTCTCCAAAGATGCTGCCTTATCCGGTGAGTTGCTCTAGCATTTTGTGTCTGTCTTCAGTGTAAACCAGCATCTGCAACGAAGAAATCAGAGAAACATGCTATGGCAAGTTATGGACATTTTATTTTAGGTGCAGAAAAAGACACACATTTCTGTATTTTTATCCAAAAATAGTGGTATAAAATGAAAGTTATAATGGAACAGAGATGGAATCCAATCTCTATCAAAACTGTCTATTATATACAGACTCCACATATCGTACATATAACTGCAGGTGATTTGTTTACATTAACTTATTAATCATTCAAGCAAAAAAAAACATCTTCAGCTCTCTATAAACATAGTTCACTTCACTAAATTACACAACATTGGATAAACATATAAATATATATACATAAATAAAGTAACAAAATAGAAGGAAATAGTACTCAATAAGTTAATTTTAAATACCGTAGTAATGGTCAAGTGCATCTTTGGGTGAATTTACAATCAATTTATTTCACGTGCCTTTCCTTCGGATTCAAAATTGTGCATTGTCAAATTCAAATGCAAATTCAAACTTGTATTGAAATTTAAACTTGTGCATTTCACATTTAAGTCCAAATTCAAATTTGTATTCAAATTCAAATTCAATCTCATTATCAAATTCTAAATTGTGCATTTTTCTTGAAGCTGGGGTGGCACGGTGGTGCAGTGGTAGAGTTGCTACCTTTCCTGCGCTTTCCGCGCCGGAGACCCAGGTTTGATCTTGACTGCAGGTGGCGTTTGTACGGAGTTTGTACGTTCTCCCCGTGACCAGCGTGGGATTTCTCTGAGATCTTCGGTTTCCTCCCACACTCCAAAGACTTACAGGTTTGTAGGTTAATGGGCTTTCTATAAATGTAAATTGTGTGTATGTGGGATAATGTTACTATGCCGGGATCGCTGGCCGGCGTGGACTCGGTGAGCCGAAGGGCCTGTTTCCACGCTGTATCTCTAAACTAAACTAAATTGCGGTTTTGGTGATAGCCCTGTCCCACTGTACGAGTTCATTCCAAGAGCTCCCCCGAGTTTAAAAAAAAATGAGCGTAGTGGGTACGTCGGAGCTCGGGGACGTCTCTTAGCACTAACGGCTGGTACTCGGGAAGACTTGCTAATGGCAGGTAAGTACGGGAAGACTCGTGAAGATTTTTCAACATGAAGAAAAATGTCCACGAGAGCCCTGAGTACCGATAAGTGGCCATTACCGTAAATCTCCGAGTTCGAATCGGGGCAAACTCGGGAGAACTCTTGGAATGAACTCGTACCGTGGGACAGGGGTTTAAGTTTTTAAAGTCGTTCTACTCATTCATCAGATATGATACTTGCATTGCCTTCTTGAAAGCTGCCGAATCTGGCTCTGTTATCTTCCTGCAGAACAGCCATGGTGATAAGGCTTACTTTGTAGTCACCATCTCTTAGTGGCAGATCTGTCTAGTGGAGGGTGGGAGTTTAGGGTGGAAGCTTAAACTGTGTCTTCTATCTCTCCTCCTTGCATAATACACTCACGTGCCTTTCTCTTCATAGGAAGGATTTGCAAGATAGTTTAAATAGAAGTCATGAACCTTTACACAATGTTCCCCAGTCCAGAAGTTTATCAACAGCATCTTCACCCTCAATCTAAAAAAGGGGGAGTTTACACTGAACCCTAAGTTGTCCAGCTGATGAGTGTATTATCAATCCATTCACACAGTTAGGGATAGGAGGAGAACGAATGCCACTTCATCCAATACAATCACTAGGGATCAATGATGTCATGCTTCCTCTCCAGTTCCGTGGGCTACGAGGTGACTTCTGAGGCCACAATGGAGCCCGTGGACTTCACATTGGTGAAGGAGGATGCCTAGAATGCACTTGCTGGAAAGTTGATCAGATAAACTAAGTGTTTGTAGGACCGGTGACACTTCTGGTCAGGATGTGTCTTCAGGTCTGTGGGCAACATGCTCCAATACTTCATTTGGATTGGAGTCAAAATAAACAAACAGAGTCAAAGGAATGCCTTCTAAAATGTGGCTGTCATTTAGGGACCAACGTCACCTGAATGTAAAGTCCTGGTTAACGGGCCGTGTGAAGGGAAAGTGATGAGAGTACGGATCGAACTATAAACAGTCAACCCGTGAATCACGGCACGGGTTTGGGAACAGCACCACCCAAGCCCGCAAGAAATTGCAGAGGTTTGTGGACGCAGCCCAGACCATCACACAGAACTCCATCTACATCTCACGCTGCCTCAGCAAGGCCAGCAGCATAATCAAGGACAAGTCGCACCCTGACCACTCCCTCTTCTCCCCTCTCCCATCAGGCATGAGGTACGGAAGTGTGAAAACGCACACCTCCAGATTCAGGGACAGTTTCTTCCCAGCTGTTATCAGGCAACTGAACCATCCTACCACAATTAGAGAGTGGTCCTGAACTACTATCTATCTCATTGGAGACCCTCGGATTATCTTTGATCAGACTTTTCTGGACTTTATCTTGCACTAAATATCATTCACATTATTCTCTTTATCATGTATCTGTACACTGTGGATGGCTCCATGTTAGTTATGCATTGTCTTTCCGCTGACTGGTCAGCACGCAACAGAAGCTTTCCGCTGTACCTGGGCACAGGTGACAATAAACCAAACTGAGCTCAAATAGACAACATTCTGTACAACAGCCAGGCGATTCTTCTCATGTGGCTTCATAGGTGAATTCGAGGGGGTCCATGCTGTTCATCTGAATGAGTGAAGGGGGTTGTTCAGGCATCAGCCACGATTCCTCATCTGGGTCCAGAGGGAGAGGGGGCATGTTCCGTATGGGCAAGAACTGGGAGAGAGGGGGTAACGCTCTTCCCCTGATGTGGCCACGTTGCCTTCGGCCGCTCAGGGACACCGGAGCCTCGTGCCTCTCCGACCAGTACACGTTGTAGGTGCCCGACAGCAAACGCTCCTCAAACGAACAGTCCCCTTCGTTGTACGACAGCTGAATGAATGAATGAATTAATTAATACGTTTATTAGCCAAGTATGTACACATACAAGGAATTTGCCTTGGTGCTCCGCTCGCATGTAACAACACGGCAAACAGTAACATTAAGAATGACACATAAAACATTAAACATTAATAATGAAACATTGTAGTTTAAACATGTGTATGAAATAAAACACCAGAGCAAAAGGAGGCTACAGACTTTTGTTTATTGAGTAGAGCTACTGCTCATGGGGAAAAAGCTGTTTTTATGTCTGGCAGTGGCTGCTTTGACAGTCCGGAGTCGCCTTCCAGAGGGAAGTGATTCAAAGAGTTTGTGGCCAGGGTGAGAGGGGTCCGAGCCGATCTTACCCGAGACAACACTCAGGAAGGTTTCGAGGGGGTCCACAAGAAAAGAAACGGAGAACGGAGGGGCAGGGGATGTTGGGGATAAGATGAGAGTGGGTGAGTCAAACATAGGGCTTTATTTATTAGATTAGTTTTTGATTAGTGTGGAAATACAGCGCGGATACAGGCCATTCGGCCCGCCGAGTCCGCGCCAACCAGCGACCTCCGCACACCAACACTATCCAAGGGACAATTTACATTTATACCAAGCCAATGAACCTACAGACCTGCATGTCTTTGGAGTGTGGGAGGAAACCGGAGCACCCGGAGAAAACCCACGTGGTCACAGGGAGAACATATAAACTCCCTTAGGGCGGTGCGGTGGCTGCCTTACAGCGCCAGAGACCAGGGTTTGATCCTGACTCTGTCTCTACTGAGGTCGTACATTCTCCCTGTGACCGCGTGGGTTTTCTCCAGGTGCTCCAGATTCCTCCAACACTCCGAAGACGTACAGGCTTGTCAGTTAATTGGTTTAGTATAAATGTAAACATGGTCCCTAGTGTGTGTAGGATAGTGTTAGTGTTCGGGGATCACTGGTCGGTGTGGACTCGGAGAGCCCAAGAGCCTGTTTCCGCACTGCATCTCAAAACTAAACTAAACTAAACTAAATCCATACAAACAGCACCTGTAGTCAGGATCGGACCCGGGTCTCTGGCGCTGCAAGGCAGCAGCTCTACCGCTGCAGTTATTATTGACCATCAGCAGCTGATGAACTTGGCTACCCGAGGTCCCCTCATGCCAGACCTGCGAGTCATTGAACCTGTGAGGTCAGTGACTTGCACTAAACCTGCTTGCTGGCGCTCTCTGGGTCAGACGAGAGGTTTCGCTTTGGGCAACCGCTTGGAAAAATCATTTTCCCGTGGGAATGTCAATATTTCCCCACAAAATCCTGCCCAGCGCCCCCTGAAAAAACAATCTGCAATTGAAAAGACCACCCAAAAGCTGCAAGATAAGGTCACCCAGCCCAATGATCACGCACAACTTATTCCAGAACCAGGGGCCACAGTCTTAGAATAAAGGGGAGGCCATTTAGGACTGAGGTGAGAAAAAACGTTTTCACCCAGAGAGTTGTGAATTTGTGGAATTTCCTGCCAGTGGAGGGCAGTGGAGGCCAAATCACTGGATGGATTTAAGAGAGAGTTAGATAGAGCTCTAGGGGCTAGTGGAGTCAAGGGATATGGGGAGAAGGCAGGCACGGGTTATTGATTGGGGATGATCAGCCATGATCACAATGAATGGTGGTGCTGGCTCGAAGGGCCGAATGGCCTCCTCCCGCACCTATTTTCTATGTTTCTAAGGCATCGTATTTTGGTGACGGTAGAAGGAGCCAAGGGCGGCACGATGGCGCAGCGATCGAGTCGCTGCCTTACAATGCCAGAGACCCGCGTTCGATCCTGGTTATGGGCGCTGTCTGCACGGAGTTTGTACATTCTCCCCCGTGACTGCGTGGGTTTTCTCTGGGTGCTCCAGTTTCCTCCCACACTCCAAAGACGTGCAGGTTTGTAGGTTAATTGGATTGGTGTAAATGTAAACTGCCCCTCGTGGTGTATGGGGTAGAACTAGTATGGGGTGCGGACTCGATGGGCCGAAGGGCCTGTTTCCATGCTATATCTCTAAACTAAACTAAACACCATCCAAGAATGGATTAGCGATCACCAGGGGCACCGCATGATTGGCAGCCCCACCAACAGTCTGTCTATTTTTTAGTCTTTTTAAAATTATTTGTGTGTGTTAAAAGTTTGTGTAAATGTTCTCCGGTTTTTTTATGTGGGGGGAGGCGGTGGGGGCCGGGAGAAACTTTTTGTTCAGTTTCTTGCCTTGCCGGAGATGCGATTGTTTTCCGGATCGCATCTCCGGTCGCTCTGCGGCCAGCCATCGATGGAGCTGGAGGCCTCCTCGGAGTGACCTCGAGCCCCAGCGCGGGACTTGGACTTAACATCGGAGTCGAACCCTTGCCTGGGATCGCTCCAACCGCGGCCTGCGGACTTCACATCGGGAGCTCGCGGTCCCGGGAGAGACTAGTCGGGAGCTCCAACGTCGCGGAAGGTTCGACCAGCCCCGACGCAGGGTTTCAACGCCGGCGCGGGGAGCTGAACTCCCCCCGATGCAGGAGCTGATCGCCCCGATGCAGAGGGCCAGACCACCGGCCATGGGAGTCATGATTGTCCCGTCAACGGAGGGCTCGGGGCCCCTGACCACGGGAGAACAATGAAGGGAAGATATTTGCCTTCCATCACAGTGAGGAATGTGGAGGAGTCACTGTGGTGGATATTTATGTTAAAATGTATTTTGTGTGTTCTGTTGCTTTTTATTTGTATGACTGACTTGGCAAATTAATTTCCTGGTATGTTGCAAAACCTACTTGGCTAATAAAGTATGATAGTAATTGTGATTGAAGTCCAAGCCCAATCCCCAGCCTCAAACAGCGGGTTGAAGCTTACACTCTGGTCCTTCCTGTCGACTGCCATTGTTTGTCCCCCAAATCCTCACTGAGTTTGTCTGGTACAGCGGACATCCAGCAGGTTGGGGAGCTGGACAGAGCCATGAACATACTCAACACTGGGGGCAGCCACGGTGAAGATTTAGCTTAGCTTAGTTTAAACCAGCCCTTCGGCCGACCGAGTCCGAGCTGCCCAGCGATCCCCACATACTAGCACTGTCCAGGGTCAATTTACAATTTTTACCGAGACCAATTGTAGAGAACTGTACAGACTGTAGTGCACGCACTAACCAATCTGCACCAATTAACCTAAAACCCTGAACGACTTTTGGAGTGTGGGAGGAAACCGGAGCACCCGGAGGAAACCCACGCGGTCACGGGGAGAACGTACAAACACCCTGCAGTGAGCACCCGTGGACAGGATCCAACCCGTATCTCTAGCGCTGTGAGGCAGCAACTCCACCACTGCCACTCTCAAATAATGATGCCACCACAAGGTGTAAGGATAAAGGGCTAAGGAGGGTAGACTTGATGGGCCGAATGGCCTGATTCTGCTCCTATCACCGATGACCCGGCGGGGTCTGGGTCTGAGACTCACCGAACCATGGAGCCGTCCGTTCCTCTCCATGCAGAGATAGCGTCCGCTGCGATAGCCTCTGATCGCCACCACGCCCGGAGCCACCGACCTCATCTCAAGGAGACCTGCAAGGCAATGGGAACGGGTCAGCGGGGAAAGCCGGAGCGGGGGCGCTAACCCCGGGTCAGAAACCGGCCACTACACGCTTGCTCCAACTTTAGACTTGAAGAGATACAGCGCCACCCGCCCCAAGTCAAGCGTAGACCAGCGGTCACCCCGTACACCACCACTATCCCCCCCACACACACACACACACACACAAGGGACAATTTGTTTTACAATTTACAAAAGCCAATTAACCGACAAACCCGCACGTCTTTGGAGTGTGGAAGGAACCCGGGGCAACCGGAGAAAACCCACGCAGGTCACGGGGAGAACGTGCAAACTCCGTACAGACAGCACCCGGAGTCGGGATCGAACCCGGGTCTCTGGCGCTGTAAATAGGCAGCAACTCTACCGCCGCGCCACTTTGCCGCCCTTACTTTGTCCCCACTCTCCAAAGGCGACCTCCTCATTTAGGACCTCAGTGGTTCCCACAGCCACAAACACTGGTGGAAATTAAATATGAAACGCCAAAGTAAGTGCTGGGGGAACCCAACAGGTCAGGCAGCATCCGTGGAGGGAATAGACAGGCGACGTTTCTGGTCGGACACTTCCGCAATCTACGCTTTTCTTCCACAGATGCTGCCCGACCCGCTGAGTTCCTCCAGCACTTTGTGTTTTTTTGCTCCAGATTCTAGTGTTTGCATTTTATTGTGTCTGCAATAAATACAGGTCGATTTTTATTTACATGGCAGTGGATGGAGGCTCATGTTTAAAGGCAACGAATACTAATCCTGGAATCTCCACTCTCATTGGCAATATAACGCAGTCTCAGAAAGACATGGACACACACAGACACACACTCACACACACAGACAGACACTCACTTAAACACACAGACATAAACACACAGTCGCACACACACACAGATATACACACAACCACACACACAAAGACACACACTCAAACACACAGACAGACAGACACACTCAAACACACAGCCACACACACGTATACATATGCATACACGGCCACACACACAGCCACACATACATAGATATACACACAGACACACACACAACCACACATACATAGATATACACACACACACACACACACACACACACACAGACCACACACACACACAGATACACACACACACCCAGATACACACACACACACACACACACACACAGATACACACACATACACACATACATAGATATACACACACACACACACACCCACACACAGATTCACACACACACACAGATACACACATATATATATATATGTTTGTGTCTATATATATATATATATACATACACGGCCACACACACACACACACAGATACACACACACAGGTCCCCATCTATTAGGGAATAGTTGAGCCCAGCAGTTCCACCAAACAGCCACTGCGGCGACGTAGTGTAAACAGCCAATTATTCACACACCATGCTCTCCACTGACAAATCACACACAGGATATTTACTCCGTGCTGTTATAGAGAATGTAAAAACTCATGATTATTGCGTGAGGCCAGACAGTGTTGTGAATAAACTAAATGTGTCTTTAGGTTTGAAGCGGTTCTGTGACTTGTACGGATTCGCTGCAAGTTCTTATTTATTGCAGCGGATGCGATGTTACATTTCAGGATCCACCAATCCGTGTTTTTTTTTAATGTAACACCCAATAACTCGGCCTTGCAATACTCCGGTATATTGGCACGGATAGGAAAGGTTTACAAGGGTGTGGGCCACACGCGGGTTAAATGGCCTGGCTAGTGCAGGAAGGAATCGCAGATGCTGGTTTACACTGAAGATAGACACAAAACGTTATCTGTCTGAAGAAGGGTCGCGACCTGAAAGGTCACCCGTTCCTTCTCTCCAGAGATGCTGCCAGTCCCGCTGAGTTAATCCCGCATTTCGAGTCTACACGGATTCTATGTTCGCGTCCGTTCTGGAGAGATGAGAAGTTCTGGTTGTTTTTTTTTATATCTGTCCTTTTCACACCTTACGCTTCCTAATCTCCATGTCTCCCTCTCCCCTGACTCTCAGTCTGAAGAAGGATCTCGGCCCGTAACATCACCCGCAGATTCGCTGCCTGCCTGTCCCGCTGAGTTGCTCCAGCGCTTCATATCTGCCTTTGATATATACACCAGGTGTACTTACTGTGCGCGGTCCTTTCGGGACTGCCATCCACCGTGCCGTCCTCGTGGATCTGGAGGTGGTAGCTGAGGAAGCTGCCTTTGGCCTGGGTGGTGTAGAGGTGGACCAACCTGATGGTTTGGTCCCAGCCGGAATTGATGTGTGGCCCGGCGTTGGCCGCGGGCTTGGAGATCACCAGCGTGGCGAACAGCAGCTGGGTCGCCGCTAGAAGAGCGCACAGTTTGCGCGCAGCCGAATGGTCCATTGATCGATCTCGGCAAAACCACCCACCAAACCACTCCCTGAGCAGCGTTGCTAAAAAATAAAACGAAAACAGAAGTGTCCCAGTTGCTCCGATCTCTCCCTCTGAACTGCTGAGGCACACGAGGAACTGCCTTTTTAAAGGTCGCATTCCTTATCAGCAAAATCGATACGACTGATCCCAAAAGAATAATTTGAGGACCAGTCATAATAGTTTTGTTTAAACAAAAGCGCCCGCCTACCAAGTGTGGCTGGGCGTTGCATCAGACAGTACCAGGGATATCCCAGGCTTGGGCGATTAATTTTTAACCATTGTCCATGTGTTTTTGGTTCCCGGACTATATTTGAAAATAACACCATTTTGGACTGCGGTTTACATCACGTTACAATGAACCTTGTACAGTTACCTCAAACACAGATTTAAAAATAAATAATGATAATAGATTAAAAAATACAAATTAAAATAGACAAGTTAAAAAAAAAACCCCAACCGGGTAACGTTCTCGTGTCGGCGTGTTCACGTGTATGTGCCTTTCACAAATAGTTGTCGGTATTCGGAGCGATGAGTGAGTGGGTGCTGCGACTAATATTTTTTTTAAACGGGAGGAGAGCTGGAATAATTCCGTCCAAAACAGACATAGAAACATAGGAAATAGATGCAGGAGGAGGCCATTCGGCCCTTCAGCCCTTCGAGCCAGCACGGCCATTCATTGTGATCATGGCTGATCTTTCAGACGATTCTTTCAGCGCAGTAATTGGTCATTTATTTCCAGAATCTATGAAACTGTAAATAATGATTGATTCTGCTTGTATATTCTTGCCTGCTGGACCATCACACACACACACACACACACACACACACACACGAGAAAGGTACGTCGTTTTATAGGGGTTTAAGTCACTTTATCTCCAGTTACCGATTACCTTTGATTTTCCTCTTTGATTTTTGTTGTTAAGTACGATCATACACACACACTCACGTATACACGCACACGCTCACGCACACACACGCACACACACACACATTCACGCTCACGCACACACACACATTCATGCTCACGCACACACACACATTCACGCACACCCAGACACACACGCACACACACGCATACACACACGCTCATGCTCACGCACACACACACACATTCACGCTCACGCACACACACACATTCACGCTCACGCACACACACACATTCACGCACACGCATACACACACGCACACACACGCATACACACATCCACACACACGCATACACACATGCACACACATACACACGCTCATGCACACACACACACATACACACACACAGATTTAGCTCTTGGGGCAAACGGAATCAACGGATATGGGGGAAAAGCAGGAACGGGGTTACTGATTTTGGATGATCAGCCATGATCACATTGAATGGGGTGCTGGCTCGAAGGGCCGAATGGCCTACTCCTGCACTTATTTTTCCATGTCTCTATGTTTTACACACGCACGCATACACACATACACACACACATACACACACACACACACACAGAGATACACACACACATACACACACACAGATACACACATACAGATACACACATACAGATACACACACAGATACACAAACAGATACACACTTACACACACTCATACACACATATACACGCACACATATACACACACACAGATACACACACATAGCTACACACTTACACACACTCATACACACACACACACACACACACAGACAGACAGACACATACACACACATTTCTCCGTCTCTTTCCCACACAAAGACATAAACACAAGCGATATCACACACGCACACATAATCTGACTAAGCTTCCCTGAAAACAGACACATTGTGATTCATGTCTAAAGTCTGATGAGGGCGCCCTGCCCCAACATACAGACTCCAGCCGTTGCAAACCGCTCACAGAGTGCTGAAGGAAACAAACAGGTTCAGAGGCTGGAACTTCTTGGTTATTTCAGTTCTGCATTTTATTGCTGAATGGAGCAATGCTCGTGGACACAGGCCAGCCTTCTCCCTGCATGCTGAACCGGTCCACCTCCCTGTGCGCGGTACATTCTATCAGAATTGGGGTTTGTTTTTTTTTCGCTGTGTGCGGTGGGGTTGTGTTATAGCGGGGGGCAAATGCATATATCCCCTCTTTCTAGTTAACTCAGGAGCAGAACACTTTATGCAAATTAAGAGCGAGATCAAACTGAGATGCTTGTGCATTTTGTATGCGTACTAAAAGTAACACATCGGTGGACACAGGCCATGCATTCAGCATCTGCAGTTTCTTGTGTCTCCAGTGAAAGGCATGTTATATTATAGGGTTTCCAAGTCATTTTTTCCCCTCCAGTTCCCAGTTGTCTTTGATTTTCCTCTTTGATTTATGTCACTCGGTGGTCACTTTGCCTTCCCCCTCTTTGTTTCCATTTCCTCAGCCCCTGTGTCTTTGTCGGTCTTTGTCTCTGTGCTTCTCTGTTTACGTGGATCATCTTCTTCACTCAGTCCCATTGCTTTTCTTCTTCTTTCCGCTTGGCCAGCCCGCCCGTCTGTCTCAAAGCCTGTGCCTCCCACTTGTTCCACTGCAAGCGGTCACCCCACCATCAGACCATCTCCCCCACGCCCACCCCCCTCCCACCACGCATAGAGTGGATGTGCAGAATATATTCCCACCAGTGGGAGAGTCTAGGACCAGAGCGCACAGCCTCAGAATAAAAGGACGTACCTGAAGGAAGGAGATGAGGAGGAATTTCTATCGTCAGCAGGTGGTGAACCAGTGGAATTCATTGCCACAGGCGGCTGTGGAGGCCAAGTCATAGGATATTTTTAAAGCAGAGATTCTCGATTAGTAAGGGTGTTACGGGGAGATGGGGGGAGAATGGGGTTGAGAGGGAATGGGTGGATCAGCCATGACTGAATGTTGGAGTAGACTCGATGGGTCGAATGGCATGATTCGGCTTCTATGACTTATGAACATCACAGATGACTATCAGGACTCCCATTCTCCGCACAACCGTTTTGTTCAATGCTGGAAACTTCAACGTGCCCGCATGCTGTCAATATTTCTCTCTACATATGTACTGACACTGGTGAGACGCAGGAGGAGCCCGGCCGGGAGTCACCCCACAGAGCCCAGTCCCTCCACGCACTAGAGTCTCCCAACCCCTGCAGGGTAGTTATTAGGATGGCTGATCCGTGGGCGGTTGCTGCTGGGACGCAAGTTGGGGCCTGATCAACCCCGGCTGGGTCGCCTGGGCGAGGGTGTCTGATGTTGTGAGACCCGAAACACCCGATGACCCCAGGTCACATCACTGAGGATGCGTCCCAGCTCATCTAGAAGATGCATATTTTTCACACTTGTGGAGGCCAAGCAAGCAACAATCTGCGATTGCTAAAGAGAACTTTGATCTTATAGAGGTGTATAAAATCATCAGAGGAATAGATCGGGTTGATGCACAGAGTCTCTTGCCCAGAGTAGGGGAATTGAGGACCAGAGGACATAGGTTTAAGGTGAAGGGGAAAAGATTTAATAGGAATCTGAGGGGTAACATTTTCAATCAAAGGGTGGTGGGTGTATGGAATGAGCTGCCAGAGGAGGTAGTTGAGGCTGGGACTATCACAACATTTAAGAAACAGTTGGACGGGTACATGGATAGGACAGGTTTGGAGGGATATGGGCTAAATGCAGGCAGGTGGGACTAATGTAGCTGGGGCATGTTGGCCGTTGTGGGCAGGTTGGGCTGAAGGGCCAGTTTCCATGCTGCATAACTCTATGACTCCAACTTTAGAATGCTAAAGGGTGGTTGGACAATCTTGGGTTGTCTTCTCTGGAATGCCGGAGGCTGAGGGTAATTTTACCGTACATAAAATTACAAGAGGCATAGATAAGATAGACACCTTTTTTCCAGGGTGAAAGTCAAAGACTAGACGGCATAACTTTAAGGTGAAAGGGACAAAGTTTAAAGGAGATGTGAGGGGCAAGTTTTCCACACAGAAGGTGGAGAGTGTGATTATCCCTTTTCCACACTGCAGTTAGCAACATCCACCTTTCACCGCTAGTTCCATGACCATGGATAATTTTAAGGCAGAGATAGATAGATGCTTGATTAATGCAGATGTCAGGGGTTCTGGGGAGAAGGCAGGAGAGTGGGGTTAGGAAGGTGAGATAGATCAGCCATGATTGAATGGCGGTGAAGACTTGATGGACCAAATGGCTTAATACCACTTATGATCTTATGACATTATGACTATACAGGTCATGGAGTTATAGAACTCTACAACTTGGAAACAGGCCCTTTGGCCCAACTTGTCCGCCTAGTTGGCATTCTGGGCAGTCCAATTTGCCCCTACCTCATCAATATGCCTCCCTGTCAATATATTTGTCAAATGTCTTTAAAATTCATAATTGTATCCAGTTCTATAATAAAAACCTAAATTGCTGTAACTATACAGCAGTGCTTCAGCCTATATCCATGGAGAGATATCAGAGTTAATGTTTCAGGTCAACAATCTTACATCAGAACACACTAATCATTTTATTGCATTCAAAGAATCGATGACTCTGATGTCAGTGAGGTTAGCTGTATTTATTTGCCCTTTGCTGATTGTTGAGAAAAGGTGCAAAACACAAAGTACTGGAGGATCTCAACAGGTCAGGCAGCATTCTAGGCAGGGAATGGAGAGGCAACGTTTTGGGTTCAGAACCTTCTTCAGATTGATTCCAGCATCTGCAGCAGTCTCTTGTGTCGTCATTGCTCTGAATCGCTTGTGGGTGCTGGATCATTTTAGGCAGCACTCAAAATTAACTAGGGCAGCACGGTGGTGCAGCGGTAGAGTTGCTGCCTCATAGCATCAGGGACCCGGGTTCGATCCTGGCTCCGGGAGCTGGCTGCACGGAGATTGTACGTACTCCCTGTTCCCTGCCTCGGTTTTCTCCGGGATCTCTGTTTTCCTCCCACACTTCAAAGACATGCAAGTTTGTAGGTTAATTGGGCGTCTGTAAATTGTCCATAGAGTGTAGGATAGAACCAATATATGGGTGAGTGTACCTCAGCGGGTGAGGCAGCGTCTCTGGAGAGAAGGAATGGATGACGTTTCTCCAGAGATATCCGAAACATCACCTAGTCCTGCTCTCCAGAGATGCTGCCTCACCCGCTGAGTTACTCCAGCATTTTGTGTCTACCTTCGATTTAAACCAGCATCTGCAGTTCTTTCCTACACAGATGAGTGATTGTGGTTGGCACAGAATTGGTGGGCCGAAGGGTCTGTTTCCTCGATGTATCTCTAAACTAAACTACACTAAACTAAACTAAACTATACTAAATGTCATCTGGAATTGCATGTGTATTAAACTGAGTGTCAATACAGTAACGGACATATTACTGTTTTAATGAACCTCTTTGTAACGTATTTCAGTTATAAGCTGCTCCCAGGCCAGCTATTCTGCTGTGCCTGCCACCACCACCGTACCGCCGGCCCTTAACTGCACTCTGGCTACCTGCAGACTGCGCCGATCCTCGCTTCTTCCCCTGGCCGCCTGCAGGCCGGGTCCATCAACTCACCTGGATTCCAGGCCCAGTTCCCGACCGACAGTCTGAAGAAGGGTCTCGACCGGAAACATCACCTATCCATGTTCTCCGGGGATGCTACCTGACCTGCTGAGTTTTCAATTTAGTTTGAGAGGTACAGCACGGAAACAGGCCATTCGGCCCACTGAGTCCGTGCTGAGCGGTGATCCCTGCACATTAACACTAGCCGGCACACAACAGGGACAATGTACACTTACTGTATACCAGGGTGCCTGGGGGAGCGTGAAGTGTGGATGGAGTCAACCCTAATCTAAAACCATCAACAGGTGGTTCTGTTTTGTTTTGTGTGGGAAGGAATTGCACCGAAGATAGACACAAAATGCTGGGGAAACTCAGCGGGTCAGGGAGCATCTCTAGAGAAAAGGAATAGGTGGCGTTTCAAATCGAAACCCTTATTCGGTCTCCTTGTGTTCTTCTTGCCTGATGGGAGGAGGGGAGAAGAGGGAAGGGTCCTTGATTAGGGGGGTGGCCCTGCCGAGGCAGCGTGAAGTGTGGATGGAGTCGCTCCGAATCTGAAACCATTGACTGGTGGGCAGGCGGTTGTGTTTGTCATCTGCTCTGTTTTGCTTGAAAGTTTCAGAACAGCAGAAGGGCAGTGACATTGCGACCAGTGTCCTGAGCCACATCAGTCCCCTTTGGAACCACTTGTACACAAGCTTGTTAACACACTATCAAAGATAACACACTATCAACAGCCCAAGGTCAAACACCAGTGGGTATTGGTCCCTTGTTTATATCTGTCACCAGTAGTTAAAGATGGATCAAAAACGGCAAGCAGTACACTTGCAATTTAATAGGTTTTGTCAAACAGTAAGGAAAAGTGAGGCTTTCACTGATCCCAACTCATCTTGACCAACTAAAAAGTCACATTTGTTCAAAGAAAGATTATTTGAAAGGAAGGATGAAAGTCCACACTGAGAAATGAAATGAGTTCTGCCACAAGGTAAAATCGATCCTGGCTCGTGGCTGGGTTATAAGAGTTCATGTCCCCAAGGTTATGTCAGAACTTCAGTGAGAACTTAAAAAAAAAGTTAATAAAAGTCATTCTGTCACTTTGTTTACAAAAAAAAATTAACCAAGAAAGCACGTACTTAGAGAGTAGATTTAGCTCTTAAGGGCCTGTCCAACGGACGCAAGTGGCACGCGAGGATTTTGAGAATCCCAAAATCCTGGGGCGCCGCACGCGACGTTGCCTACCCTACCACGTCTCACCACGTGACACGTAAATAATGTCGCGTAAATGATGTGCCAATAACGTCCGTGGGACAAGCCCTTAAGGGCTAAAAGAATCAAGGGGTAAATCTGGGCAAAAAGCAGGAACGGGGTACTGATTTTAGATGATCAGCCCTGATCATATTGAATGGCGGTGCTGGCTCGAAGGGCTGAATGGCCTACTCCTGCACCTATTTTTCTATGTTTTCTAGTATACGGGTGTATTGTGGTGGACCTCACCAAGTGCTAAAATGGAAATGTTTCATGTTAAAATCTGGATAAGATAACAAATATTTAAGTTGTGTTAATGCCATTAGATTATAGAACGACAACAAACGTTGGTTTATCTGGTATTTTTGCATGCAGAATTCTCTAAAAGAATTGGCAGAGGTTTCTGGCAATATTACACATTTTCATAAAAAGTTTCCGTGAAGTTTATTTTGTCTTAATAAGTGAATAAGCATATTTAGTTTATTAACACTTACACTCAAGGGCAGTGCATTCGTAGACTGATTCATTGCAATGTCCTCTTTGAAGATCAGGCACTTCATTTGATGGTGAGGGCCGTCATTTTTATGCTGTATTGCACTTTAGCCTTACAATGTAGAATTGCAGTGTAAAACATTGTTATTTAAAAGGTAAACAGCTGATAGATAGTCCATGACTTATGCATTGTATACACGTGTTACTCAGAGATACAGTATGTAAACAGGCGCGCAGCGGTAGAGTTGCTGCCTCACAGCACCAGAGACCCGGGTTCAATCCTGACCTCATGTGCTGTCTGTGCAGAGTTTGCACTTGTGACCACGTGGGCCTTCTCTGGCTGTTCCGGTTTCTTCCCGCCCACATCCCAAAGATGTGCGGGTTTGTAGGTTAATTGGCTTCTGTAAATGATCCTAAGTGTGTAGGATAGAACTAGTGTAGACACAAGATGCTGGAGTAACTCAGGCAGCACCTCTGGAGAGAAGGAATGGGTGATGTTTCGGGTGGAGACTAGTGTATGCGTGCTTGCTGGTCAGTGGGCTGAAGGGCCTGTTTCCACGGTGTATACTATTAAACTAAACAGGCCCTTCGGCCCACAGATCACATGTGTGCCTCTGTGCTGCCCATTGTGTTGATGTACAATAATTCCTACTATGAGCATTCTCCATGCAAACGGCACGCCTTTAGTTCCCAAACTTGCTGGATGGCCGACAATACACTGCTTGTTTAGTTTAGAGATACAGCGCGGACACAGGGCCTTCGACCCACCTAGTCCACACCTACATACAATAGCACTATCCTACCCACTAAGGACAATTTTCAATCTTTGCCGGAGCCAATTAACCTGCAAACCTGTACGTCTTTGGAGTGTGTAGGTATGTTACAAAACTTACCTTGAGCAGCGCTGCAGTTCTGCCGCTCCCCGTGTGTGTGACTTTGGCGCCTTTCAGAGGGGGGCGGGCTTAAAGTGCCGTTTTTCTTCAGACTGGGCAAATCGATCAATGTTGGGCGATTTCGTTGCGGAAGAAAAATCGCTCCGACATTTCATTAATGAAGGTATTTTTAAATGACGCTAGATTATTTATTAACTAGAGTAATTTAAAAATCACCTTCAAAAGCCGCGAGTGCCGATAACGGGAAGGATTTTTCATAGGGGAGAAAAAAAGGGACACAGTTTATTTTTATATTAAAAGTTGGTTTTTATGGAGGCTTTAATAATATTTTCATGTTGCGAAATGGGGTCCAAAAAAATTTATGAACCAGCAGTATTTTTTATACCGACTTCACAGCAAACCGCAACGTTCCAATCCACCGCATTCCACTAAAACCCACTCGCTAGTTGATTTAAATGGCCATTAATTTACAGGCATTAAGCACTAAATTCCTTCCATTTGGCCCAGAAATTAATGAAAATGAGATTAAAAAATTATGTTATATTGTGGATTATTGTGTGAATGTTATTTGGACACTTAGACATTGTAACATTGCCAGAGTGTGGGGTCGAACCCTGGTCTCTGTTTCAGTTTCAGTTTAGTTTATTGTCACGTGTACCGGGGTACAGTGAAAAGCTTTTTCTGCGTGATAACCAGCCAGTAAGCAACTCAACTCATGATTTGCTTAACTTCAAATACATTTTGCAAGTTTGGTTTAATTGCTGCCTGTGACTCTTGCGGGTCCACTGGGCCAGTTTTGATGTGGACTAATGAACGGTTTGGGAAAATTATGGGAAAAATAAAGCTTATTGTGGGTTTCCACAATGCCCCTCAGTCCATCAGAACCCTCCTTTGTTCTTGCGTATGATCTAGCTGATCGTACCAGGTGAACGCCCTTCCTCTTGTGTTGTACACAATTCCCCCAAGACCATCTCCCATTATGTGCTGGATCTATAATGGGTCAGCTGTCAGATTAAAGACAAGATTTCAGTCAGGACGAATGAAAGACATCCAGATGCTGCTTTAAAGTTTATAAATGTTATTTTTCTTGTGCAAAGCTAGAAAGTAGAGAACAGGCACGGATATCTAATATCTTTAACAACAAAGACATTTTTTCTTTCAGCTTGGTTCTGGCCATTTGAACAGCGGCCTGGAATAGTGTGTTGAGGTCTGCACTCACGCAGTAGCATCCGAAGAAGGCCCGCAAAATGGACGCTATGCTCTTGGTCAATTCTCTGCAACGCCTGATACTGTGGCAAGCAAAGAGAACATAGACAGATTAAGGGAGACACAAGAGACTGCAGATGCTGGAATCTTGAGCAAAGCACAACATGGTGGGGGAACTCAGCAGGTCAGGCAACATCTGGGATGTGGGGGAGAGAGGGGGAATGGACAGGTGAAGTTTCGGGTCGCGACCATCCTTAAGAAGGGTCCCGAAACCAGTATGCGCAGTTCCACTGCGCCAAAACGTTGACAGTCCATGACCTCCCAACCCAAAACGTCACTGGTCCATTCCCTCCCCAGATGCTGCTTGGCCCGCTTGAGTTCCTCCAGCACTGTGTGTACAGACAGATACAGTAACTGCCAGCTGTGCCTAGAGAAGGTTAGCAGCTTCCAATTCCTACGCATTAACATCTCAGATGACCCAACACAGATGTGATTATGAAGGAGGTGCACCAGGTTATTTTATTAGAGGTTCACAAAGATACAGCATGTCACCATAGACCCCAACAAGTAGCAGGGTGGTGCAGTGGTAGAGTTGCTGCTTTACAGCACCAGAGACCTCGGGCTCGATCCTGACTGCGGGCGCTGTCTATACGGAGTTTGTTCGTTCTCCCTGTGACCATGTGGGTTTTCTCCAGGTGCTCCAGTTTCCTCCCACATTCCAAAGACGTACAGGTTTGTAGGTTAATTGGCTTCAGTAAAATTGTAAATTGTCCCCAGTGTGTGTAGGATAGCGCTAGTATGCAGGGATCGTTGTTCGGCGCAGACTTGGTGGGTCGAAGGTCCATTTCCGTGTGGTATCTGTAAATTAAACTAAACTAAACTAAACGAACATGCCCTGTTCCACCAACCGAGACATTAATGGTTCATGAATGGAAATGTGAAACAAACAAGCAACGAAAGGCCATGTAAACACTTTAAGCTAATGATATCTGCTGTTAACGTCAACTGCAATTTTCAAGTTAACTTGTGAAGTTAGAAAGGTTCGTAAGGGTTAATGCAATTGACATTCATAAGAGCTGACAAGCCACAGACTATGACCATGCCGTACTTTAGATCATTAATTTTGTTTGATCATTTTGGGTGACTGTTGTGATTGAAACTAATTTGTTGGTGATGCATGGTGTATTGTCCACTTGGGAGCTCCCTTGCCTGATGAACCACATCTGCTCCAGGGCAAGAACTACATGCGGTACCATTAACATCAATTAAGATTTAAAAAAACTCCCTTCAACAGGTACTGGAGGCAATGGTGAATAACAGTAGCTCTCAGCACTCCCATTGTCACACAGTGCTCCCTTCACCTTGATTAAGAGTTAAAAGCGCTCTGCACAAGCAATTTGTCAGCTTTGTCTCCCGCTCCCATGGAAAATCTCAACAGGACAATCTAAGTGATTGTCCATAAACGAGGGCATGTTATTAAACTCTTCATTGTTTATCAAAGGGGTTAACGCAAGTAAACCAACATTTAACCAACAGTTAGCATTTGTCTGCACAGCAAACGCTCCATCAGCTAATAATTCAGTTTAGTTATAGTTTAGTTTAGTTTAGTTTATTGTCACGTGTACCGAGGTGCAGTGACAAGCTTTTTGTTGCGTGCTAATCAGTCAACGAAAAGACAATGCATGATTCCAATTGACCCATCCACAATGTACAGATACATGATAAGGGAATAACATTTAGTGGAAGGGGAAGTCCAATTAACGATAGTCTGAGGGTCTCTAGTGAGGTAGATAGTAGCTCAGGACCGCTCTCTGGTTGTTGATAGGATGGATCACAGGATAACAGCTGGAAGAAACTGCCCTTGAATCTGGACTGCAAAAGTTTGTGAACACTGCCCAGTCCATCATCAGCCCCGACCTCCCCACCATCGAAGGGATTTATCGCAGTCGCTGCCTCAAAAAGGCAGCCAGCATCATCAAGGACCCTCACCACCCTGGCCACACACTCACCTCACCACTGCCATACAGGAGCCTGAGAACTGTAATGGCCAGGAGCAGGAACAGCTTCTTCCCTACAGCCATCAGGCTATTAAACACTACAACCTCATAAGCTCTGAACTACAATAGACTATTATTATTATTATTATTATTGTTGTTGCACTGTTATTGTTTTTTTATTGAGTATGTGTTCACGTGTATATATGTATATATGCATGCTGAACTTTTTTTCTCTCTCTCATTTATCATATTAGTTATTATGATTACATATTCTGTTGTGCTGCAGCAAGTAAGAATTTCATTGTTCTATCCAGGATATACGACAATAAAACACTGTTGACTCTTGAGGTGTGTGTTTTCACACTTCTATACCTTATGCCTGATGGGAGAGGGGAGAAGAGGGAGTGACCGGGATGTGACTGGTCCTTAATTATGCCGGTGGCCTTGCCAAGGCAGCGTGAAGTGTAAACGGAGTCGATAGAAGGGAGGTTGGTTTGTGTGATGGTCTGGGCTGCGTCCACAATTCGCTGCAGTTTCTAGTGATCTCGGATGGTGCAAAAGACTTTGGTGTATGACTTCTGACGTTGTGTCTCACTCACTTTGTTTACAAGAAGGAAGTATCTGGCGTTAATGTGGTGACTGTTGCAACTTCAGGACAAAGCTTAGACCCATAGAAACTGATGAGATCATTTTTGAAGAAGTTGAAATATTGGAAATTTATCAGCCACATTACAGTTGACAAATTCCCAGGAACAGCTAAATGCACCGGCAATCAGCGATGGAAGTTGCTTAATACTTAATGCCAAGAAACTGCGGAGGCAAACCATGATCTTCCACAAGCTGTGGGATGTTTTATGCATTTCTGAGAGGACCTCAGTTGAGCAACTCACCAGAATGATTCAACCCTCCTAGGTGCAGAATCCTATCTGTCCCATTCATCATAGTCGGCTAAGGTCTCAATTCTTTAGGATGACGCTAGGGGTTGGCACGGTGGCGCAGCGGTAGAGTTCCGGGTTTGATCCTGACTATGGGTGCTGTGTGTACGGAGTTTGTATGTTCCTCCTGTGACCTTGGGGGCTTTCCTCCGGGTTATAAGATGTTACATTATGTTATTCGTGAGACTCTGCCACAGAAGGCAGTGGAGGCCAATTCACTGGATGTTTTCAAGTGAGATACAGCTCTAAAGGCTAACGGAATCAAGTGATATGGGGAGAAAGCAGGAATGGGGTACTGATTTTGGATGATCAGCCATGATCATATTGAATGGCGGTGCTGGCTCGAAGGGCCGAATGGCCTACACCAGAACCTATTTTTTTCTGTGTTTACATAAAATTGGAGAATTCGTTGTTCATACCGAAGGCAGACACAAAATGTTGGAGTAACTCAGTGGGACGGGCAGCATCTCCAGAGAGAAGAAATGGGTGATGTTTCAGGTCGAGACCCTTCTTCAGACTGTCTGACAGTCGGACTCAGTCTGAGGAAGGGCCTCAACCCGAAACGTCACCAATTCCTTCTATCCAGAGGTGCTGCCTGTCCCGCTGAGTTATTCTAGCATTTCGAGTCTACCTTCAAGTATGGTGGACACAGCCTCATAATGTCGGGTTAAAGAGAGCGGTGTGAAGGTTGACTTCCCGAGCTTCAAGTAACGCTGCCAATCCCACCCTCTCCACCCCTCCTCCACCTAAATGGCATAGTTTCTCGTTTTCACCCAACAAACATTTACCAACGGCCTGTTTCCTTTATCATCGTTATCTTTTGGCATATCTTTCATCAATTGTTCTTTTTCTCTCTAGATCATTATTTACCCCTCTCATTTCCCTTTCCCCTGACTAGTCCGAAGAAGGGTCTCGACCCGAAACGTCAACCATTAGATCTCCCCAGGGATGCTGCCCGTCCCACTGAGTCTCTCCAGCTTTTTGTATCTATCTTCGAACTAAAAACATAGCGGGAGCTGTGAAGAAACATATTTTCTGCAGGGATGGTGGAGAGCTGGAATGAGAGCAGTGGAAACATTAAATCGGAGATTTCAACATCTTGTAATTGAAAGAATATAATTATAGGACTTAATTGTTTCAGGAGAATGGGGCTCCACAATGAAGACATTACTCCACAATGAAGCAACATAAACCTGGTGGGTGGCATTACCATCTGCAATGGTGTAAGAGTTTAATGGTTCAAACATTATTCATTTATTGACGCACTATTCTGC
Organism: Raja brachyura; assembly: GCA_963514005.1. The sequence continues at coordinate 7,417,660 of OY740798.1, forward strand.
TGAAAAGCCACCACCACTTAAATCGCACTTTTCATTATATTAGGATATTTCAAAGTGCATCACAGGCAATAACATGCTGGTGAAATGTAGAAACAAGGAACTGCAGATGCTGGTTTACCAAAAAAAGACGGCACAACGGTAGAGCTATAGACAATAGACAATAGACAATAGGTGCAGGAGTAGGCCATTTGGCCCTTCGAGCCAGCACCGCCATTCAATGTGATCATGGCTGATCATCCCCAATCAGTACCCCGTTCCTGCCTTCTCCCCATATCCCCTGACTCCGCTATTTTTAAGAGCCCTATCTAGCTCTCTCTTGAAAGCATCCAGAGAACCGGCCTCCACCGCCCTCTGAGGCAGAGAATTCCACAGACTCACCACTCTCTGGGAGAAAAGTGTTTCCTCGTCTCCGTTCTAAATGGCTGACCTCTTATTCTTAAACTGTGGACCCTGATACTGGACTCCTCCAACATCGGGAACATGTTTCCTGCCTCCAGCGAGTCCATGCCCTTAACAATCTTATATGTTTCAATGAGATCCCCTCTCATCCTTCTAAACTCCAGAGTGTACAAGCCCAGCTGGTCCATTCTCTCAGCATATGACAGTCCTGCCATTCCGGGTTGCTGCCTTACAGTGCCAGAGACCCCGGGTCGATCCTGACTACTGGTACTGTCTGTACGGAGTTTGCACGTTCTCCCTGTGACCGCGTGGGTTTTCTCCAGGTTCTGCCATTTCCTCCCACACTCCAAAGGCGTACAGGTTTTTTTGGGTTAATTAGCTTCGGCAAAGATTGGAAATTGTTCCCTAGTGTGTAGAATAGTGCTGGTGTACGGGGTGATCGCTGGTCGGCACGGACTCGATGGGCTGAAGGGCTTGTTTCTGCGCTGTATCTCTAAACTAAACTAAATGCTGGAGTAACTCAAGTGGTCAACGACCTCCTCCGGCAGCTCATTCCATACCCTTTGATTAAAAATGTTGCCCCTCAGATTCCTATTAATTTCTTTCAACCTTCACATTAAATCTATATCCTCTGGTTCTTGAGTCCATTATGCTGGATACCTGGATAGGCAACAAAATGTCATTGTTGTCAAACAAAAATTACAGCTGCCTGCTGTCACCTATTCCTTTTCTCCAGAGAAGCTGCCTGAATCTGAAGGTCATAAGTGATAGGAGCAGAATTAGGCCATTCGGCCCATCAAGTCCTGTCCACCACCCATCATGGCTGATCTATCTCTCCCTCCTAACCCCATTCTCCTGCCTTCTCTGCATAATCCCTGACACCCGTACCAATCAAGAATCTATCTATATCTGTCTTAAATATATCCTTCGCTGGCAATTAATTCCACATATTCACCAACCTCTGACTAAAGAATCCTCCTCATCTCCTTCCTAAAGGAACGTCCTTTAGTTCTGAGGCCATGACCTCTAGTGCTAGACTCTCTTGCTAGTGGAAACATCCTCCCCACATCTACTCTACCCAAGCTCTTCATTATATGAAGAAGGGTCTCTACCCCATTCCTTTTCCCCAGAGATGCTGCCTGTCCCACTGAGTTATTCCAGCATTTTGTGCCTATCTTCAGGAAATACAGCTATCAATTTGCACAGGACAATAAGCACGTGAAATGTTAGCAATTCATCTCTTTCAATTATCTTAGTTGGGAACAGTGAGAATCCTCTCTGTCCTTGTCTAAATAGTAGTACCATGGCATAATTTACCATAATAGATCAAGCAGGTTATCTCTTCACAAAGCTAACAACCCCATCAGTGCACCACCACCTCAGTACTGAACCCACAAGTCTTCCTCCATTCCACACACAAGTCTCTGCAGTGAGACTTAAACAAACCTGATACAGAGGCAAATGCATGTCCACTGGAACCCAGCCCGCAGAATCACCATTTTTAATCTTCTTGTCGACATTAAAGGAAAAAAAAAGTTTTTAAAATTATAGTCATAGTGTGACACTGCGTGGAAATAGGCCCTTCGGCCCATCTTACCCACACCGACCAACCTGCCACATCAACACTAGACCCACCTGCCTGCGTTTGGCCCATATCCCAAGCACCGAGGTGTGATAACGCACACCTCCAGATTCAGAGACCGTTTCTTCCCAGCTGCCATCAGGCAACTGAACCATCCTATCAACAACTAGAGGGCGGTCCTGAGCTACCACCTACCTCATTGGAGACCATCGGACTATCTTTAATTGGACTCTACTGGACTTTATCTTGCACCATATGTCATTCCCCTTATTCTGCATCTGTACACTGTGGACGTCTTTCATCTGACTGGATAGCATGCAACAACAAATTATTCACGGTACCTCAGTACACATGACAATAAACTAAACTAAACTAAACTAAACTAAACATAAACTAAACGTTAAACCTAGCTATTCCAGGCATGTTGGCCTTCATAATGAGAGGATTTGAGTATGGGAGCAAAGAGGTCCTTTTGCAGTTGTACAGTGCCTTGGTAAGACCACACCTGGAGTATTGTATGCAGATTTAGTCTCCTAATTTGAGGAAGGACATTCTTGCTGTTGAGGGAGTGCAGCGTAGGTTCACAAGGTTAATTCCCGGGATGGCGGGACTGTCACATACTGAGAGAATGGAGCAGCTGGGCTTCTATTCACTGGAATTCAGAAGGATGAGAGGGGATCTTATAGAAACCTATAAAATTATTGAGAGATTAGACACGCTAGATACAGGAAACATGTTCCCGATGTTGGGGGGGGCCATGACCAGGGGCCACAGTTTAAGAACGAGGGGTGGGCAATTTAGAACTGAGATGAGGAAAGTCTTTTTCACCCAGAGAGTTGTGAATTTGTGGAATTCTCTGCCTCAGAAGCCAGTGAAGGCTGATTCACTGGATGCATTCAAAAGAGTGTTAGATAGAGCTCTTAGGGCTAGCAGAATCAAGGGATATGGGGAGAAGGCAGCAACGGGGTACTGATTGTGGGTGATCAGCCGTGATCACATTGAATGGTGATGCTGGCTCGAAAGGCCGAATGGCCTACTCCTGCACCTATTGTCTATAGGTCTATGCATCTTTTCAGGTACCCTTCCATATGTTTTATAAACTTTGTGATATTACCTCCTCCGGCAGCTCATTTGGTTTTTGAGTACGTGTGTGTATGTCTATATATATGTGTGTGTGTGTATACTTGTGGGTATGTATATATATACACACACTGAATTTTTTTTCTTCTCTCGCTTATCATATTGTTTACAGTGTACGATGTTTACATATTCGGTTGAGCTGCAGCAAGCAAGGATGTCATTGTTCTATCTGTGACACATGACAATAAACTCTCTTGACTCTTGACACCCACCACCCTTTGTGAAAAAGAGTTGCCCCTCAGGTTCCTATTAAATTCTTTCCCACCAGCACCTTAAACATATGTCCTCTGGTCCTTGATTCCCATACTCTGGGTAAAAGAGTGTACATTCACCCTATCGATTCCTCTCATGATCCTTAAGACGGGTGGTGAATCTGTGGAATTCATTGCCACAGATGGGGTGGAGGCTGCCAATGGATATTTTTAAGGCGGAGATTGGTAGATTCTTGATTATTACAGGTGTCAGGGGTTATGGGGAAAAGGCATGAATGGGGTTGAGAGGGACAGATAGATCAGTCATGATTGCATGGCAGTGTTGACAATGGGCTGAACGGCCTATATCTGTTCCCAGAACTTATAGAAACATAGAAAAATAGGTGCAGGAGTAGGCCATTCGGCCCTTCGAGCCTGCACCGCCATTCAATGTGATCATGGCTGATCATCCAACTCAGTATCCCGTACCTGTCTTCTCTCCATACCCCCTGATCCATTTAGCCACAAGTGCCACATCTAACGCCCTCTTAAATATAGCCAATGAACTGGCCTAAACTACCTTCTGTGGCAGAGAATTCCAGAGACTCACCACTCTCTGTGTAAAGAATGTTTTCCTCATCTCGGTCCTAAAGGAATTCCCCCTTATCCTTAGACTGTGACCCCTTGTTCTGGACTCCCCCAACTTCGGGAACAATCTTCCAGCATCTAGTTTGTCCAACCCCTTAAGAATTTTGTAAGTTTCTATAAGATTCCCCCTCAATCTTCTAAATTCCAGCGAGTACAAGCCGAGTCTATCCAGTCTTTCCTCATATGAAAGTCCTGACATCCCAGGAATCAGTCTGGTGAATCTTCTCTGTACCCCCTCTATGGCAAGAATGTCTTTCCTCAGATTAGGAGACCAAAACTGTACGCAATACTCCAGGTGTGGCCTCACCAAAACCCTGTACAACTGTAGTAGAACCTCCCTACTCCTATACTCAAATCCTTTCGCTATGAATGCTAACATACCATTTGCTTTCTTCACTGCCTGTTGCACCTGCATGCCTACTTTCAATGACTGGTGTACCATGACACCCAGGTCTCGTTGCATCTCCCCTTTTCCTAATCTGACACCATTCAGATAATAGTCTACCCTCATGTTTTTGCCACCAAAGTGGATAACCTCACATTTATGAATTTATGAATTTATCAGGATACTTAAAATAATTAATCTGCAAATTATTATTTCCAAGTTTGTTACTGTGACGATTTACAGATCCATCGTCCTGGTTAGATTACTAGGTTTTTAGTTTAGAGTAACAGCGCGGAAACAGTCCCTTCATCCCACCGAGACTGCGCCGAATAGTGACCCCTGCACACTAACGCTATCCTACACACACTAAGGACAATTCACATTTGTACACCAAGCCCATTAGCTTCCAAACCTGGACATCTTTGGAGTGTTGGAAGAAACCGGAGATCTCGGAGAAAACTCACGCAGGTCACCGGGAGAACGTAAAACTCCGCACAGACAGTGCCCGTGGTCGAGATTTATCTTTGTTCTCTGCTGCTGTAAGCGCTATAAGGCAGCAACTCTATCGCTGCGTGGTGCATCTTGATGTATTCAAGAGAAAATTTGTACATTGCTCTTGGGGCTAACGGAATCAAGGGATATGGGAGGAAAGCAGGAACTGGGTACCGATTTTGGATGATCAGCCATGATCATATTAAATGGTGCTGCTGGCTCAAAGGGCTGAATGGCCTACTCCAGCACCTATTTTCCATGTTTCTACGTTTCTATGCCACCTTTTTTGGTCCCTGTGTAAGAAAAATTAGAAGGACTTGGGATTTTATTTCACCAGGGGCCTGCTTGTGGTCCCTTATGAAATGGAACTCAAACTCCAAGGGAACATTTCTTCCTGTTTCTCCCATTGTACATATTTAGCAGCCACCCGCACCAATCAGAAAGTAGGCTAAGTTCTAACATGTATCACCAAATCTAAAGTCACAGCTGTATGAGGCTCAGAAGCCAAGGTTTGCATGCAGCAACTCTGTTGATCAAACGCTGACAAAATAAAATATAATGATGTCTTAAAATCATCTTCAGAGTCTCCCACTCCCCCGACATCAGTCTGAAGAAGGGTCTCGACAGGAAACGTCACCCATTCCTTGTCTCCAGAGATGTTGCCCGTCCCGCTGAGTTACTCCAGCATTTTGTGTCTACCTTCAAATGGAACTGTTGTCTTACTGTCCGCAAAGGCTCGTCAAGTTGTTTATGCATGTGATCATTAACTCTCGTAATCAGAGGAGACAGATTCTCACGGGTCATTTGCAAATCAGATATACACGTTCCAAAATGGGTGGAACTAGCTCTCTGTCTCTGAGAAATTAAACATTAAATCTCGCCCCGAAGCGCTTCGTGATACCTAGTCCTGGCTGGTGGCCAATATGGTAGCATATTCCACAATAATGCCAGTACATGCTATAAGATTGACATTGGCAAGCAGTTCACCTTATCTGATCTGTCAGCGTCTTCAATGGAAGTTTATAATTTGTAACAGATCGGGTCGAAAGGCTTTGTTTACATCATTTAACCAAGATTTGCATTTGCAATCTGAGTTAATGTGGTTAAGAAAACAATCCGGATTTTCTTTTCATTTGTTTTCTTGTGCAGAAATTGTGCCAATGCACAGTGCCAGGAGGAAATGGACGGAATGGAAAACGAGGCATCTTATAGCAGGCTTTGGATATTACAGGCATTAAGTGAAAACCGACAAGGACGATTGAAGTGCTGGAGTAACTCAGCGGGTCAGGTGGCGATCTCTGGAGGACATGGATAGGTGATGTTTCGGGTTGGGACCCTTCTTCAGACTCATTGTAGGGGTAGGGGGGAGGGGGAAAAAGCTGGAAGAGCAGAGAGGCAGGATAAAGCTTGGCGGGCAACGGGTTTTTGATCGGCAGGTGGTTGGAACAAAGGCCAGAGAAGAGAGCAGAAGGCAACAAAATAGAGAGGGTACAGAGGAGATTTACTAGAATGTTGCCTGGGTTTCAACAGCTAAGTTACAGAGATAGGTTAAATAAGTTAGGTCTTTATTCTCTGGAGCGCAGAAGGTTAAGGGGGGACTTGATAGAGGTCTTTAAAATGATGAGAGGGATAGGCAGAGTTAATGTGGACAAGCTTTTCCCTTTGAGAATAGGGAAGATTCAAACAAGAGGACATGACTTTAGAATTAAGGGACAGAGGTTTAGGGGTAACATGAGGGGGAACTTCTTTACTCAGAGAGTGGTAGCGGTGTGGAATGAGCTTCCAGTGGAAGTGGTGGCGGCAGGTTCGTTGGTATCATTTAAAAATAAATTGGATAGGCATATGGATGAGAAGGGTATGGAGGGTTATGGTATGAGTGCAGGCAGGTGGGACTAAGAGAAAAAAGTTGTTCGGCACGGACTTGAAGGGCCGAGATGGCCTGTTTCCGTGCTGTAATTGTTATATGGTTATATGGTTATAAGGCGTGAGACAGACAGTTTGAAGAGTTGCAAATTTTGAAGCTGGAGGAAGGAATGTAGGTGGAGGGAGAGGAGAGAATTAGGTGTGAGCTCTGGTGGGGCATAGGAGAAGGTCGGGGGCGGGGTAAGGGGGGAGAATGGGGGGAGAGAGGGGAGGTGGAGGGGGGTTGCTCGAGGTTACCTCAAATTGGAAAATTCAATGTTAGGGTGATACAGCGTGGAAACAGGCCCTTTGGCCCAACTTACCCACACTGGCCAACATGTCCCAGCTAAACTAGTCCCACCTGCCCGCGTTTGGTCCATATCCCTCCAAACCTGTCCTATCCATGTACTTGTCTAACTGTTTCATAATTGTTGAGGTAGTCCCTGCCTCAACTACATTCTCTGGCAGCTCGTTCCATACACCCACCACCATTTGTGTGAAAACGTTAACACTTGATTTCTATTAAATCCTATTAATAGTTACCACTTGATTCCTATTAAATCATTTCCCATTTACCTTAAATGTACTATAGCAGCATTTAAAAGATACTTGGACAGGTAAATGAATAGGAAAGGTTTAGAGGGATATGGCCAAACCAAGAGTTCAAGTTCAAACGTTCAAGAGAGTTTATTGTCATGTGTCCCAGATAGGACCATGAAATTCTTGCTTTGATTCAGCACAACAGAATAATTTAGGCATAAATACAGAACAGATCAGTGTGTCCATATACCATTGAATATATATATACACACATATAAAGTGCAATAGGCTATTAAAGTTCAGATTTTGTTGATTCGAGTTTAATAGTCTTATGGCTGTGGGGAAGTAGCTATTCCTGAACCTGGATTTTGCAGATTTCAAGCTCCTGCACCTTCTACCTGAAGGCAGCAGCGAGATGAGTGTGTGGCCAGGATGGTGTGGGTCCTTGATGATGCTGGCTGCCCTTTTGAGGCAGCGACTGTGGTAGATCCCCTTGATGGTAGGGAGATCAGAGCCGATGATGGACTGGGCTGTCTTTACAACTTTTTGCAGTCTTTTCCGCTCCTGGGTACAACCGGTCAGCATGCTCTCCACTGTGTACCTGTAGAAGTTCGAGAGAGCCAAATGCAGGCAAATAAGACTATAATGAGTCATCTTGGTTGGCATGGACGAGTAGGGCCGAAGGACCTCTCCCCGTGCTGTTTGATTATGGCTCTAAGCAGATAACAAGAAAGGCATTAGGTGTTTATCTCTGGAAGATAAACACTTATCAATAGGTGCTGCCTTGGGTCAGAAACCTTCTTCAGTCTGAGGAAGGGTCCCGACTAGAGATGTCACCAAGCCGTGTCCTCCAAGAATACTGCCTGATCTGCTGAGTTACTCCAGTGCTTTGCGTCTTTTTTTTGTAAACCAGCATCTACAGTTCCTTGCTTCTCTAACTTCCAGTTTGATGTGTGTTGAAATAACGTTTTCTGTCAATGAAAGACTTACATTCATATAGAAACTTTTAAGATTTTCCAAAGTAACTTACAGCTAATTAAGTATGGTGAGTGCAATCAAGGCTGTGATGTGGAAAAAGCAGCATCTAAGCAACCAGGCACCATAGAGTTAGTGTTGCTCTACGTAGGTTCACTACTGACCACACTTGCTGTCTCTGTGGAGTTTGTACATTCCCACTGTAACTGTATTGGCCGTAGACATGTTGGTGGATTGTGTTAGAAGGAACTGCAGATGCTGGTTTAAACCCGAAGATAGACACAAAAAGCAGGAGTAACTCAGCGGGACAGGCAGCTTCTGGAGAGAAGGAATGGGTGACGTTTCGGGTCGAGACCCTTCCCTGGAGCACATGGATAGGTGACGTCCCTTGTGTTTCCATGTTGGTGGATTAACTAGTTGGTGCAAAGCAACCTTATTATAGGAGAGCGGCAGAAGATAGATAGATTCCTGATTAGTATGGGAGTGAGAAGTCATGGGGAGAAGGCAGGAGAATGGGGTTAAGAGGGAGAGATAGATCAGCCATGATTGAGTGGCAGAGTAGACTTGATGGGCCGAATGGCCTAATTGTGTGGAGTTTTGGTACCCTAATTTGAGGAAGGACATTCTTGCTATTGAGGGAGTGCAGTATAGGTTTACAAGGTTAATTCGCGGGATGGCGGGACTGCTAAATGCTGAGAGAATGGAGCAATTGGGCTTGTACACTCTGGAGTTTACAAGGATGAGAGGGGATCTCATTGAAACATATAAGATTGTTATGGGTTTGGACACGCTAGAGGCAGGAAACATGTTCCCGATGTTGGGGGAGTCCAGAACCAGGGGCCACTGTTTAAGTAAGGAGTAAGCCATTTAGAACGGAGACGAGGAAACACTTTTTCTCACAGAGAGTGGTGAGTCTGTGGAATTCTCTGCTGTGAGGGCGGTGGAGGCCGGTTCTCTGGATACTTTCAAGAGAGAGCTAGATAGGGCTCTTAAAATTAGCGGAGTCAGGGGATACGGGGAGAAGGCAGGAACGGGGTACTGATTGGGGATGATCAGCCATAAACACATTGAAGGGCCGAATGGCCTGCTCCTGCACCTATTGTCCATTGTCTATTGTCTATTGTCTAATTCTACTGCAGCGTGACTTATAAATGGAGTCAATGTAAGGAGGATTTGTTTGTGTGATGGCTTGGGCAGCGTCCACAATTCTCTGCAATTTCTTGCAGTCTTGGATACAAGGAACAAGGATATGGCGGACCAATTGAATAACTACTTTGGTTCCGTCTTCACTAAAGAAGACATAAATAATCTGCCGGAAATAGCAGGGGACCGCAGGTCAAAGGAGTACTTGAGTGAAATCCAGGTTAGTCGGGAAGTGGTGTTGGGTAAATTGAATGGATTAAAGGCCGATAAATCCCCAGGGCCAGATAGGCTGCATCCCAGAGTACTTAAGGAAGTAGCTCCGGAAATAGTGGATGCATTAGTGATAATCTTTCAAAACTCTTTAGATTCTGGAGTAGTTCCTGAGGATTGGCGGGTAGCAAACGTAACCCCTCTTTTTAAGAAGGGGGGGAGAGAGAAAACGGGGAATTACAGACCAGTTAGTCTAACATCGGTAGTGGGGAAACTGCTAGAGTCAGTTATTAAAGATGGGATAGCAGCACATTTGGAAAGTGGTGAAATCATTGGACAAAGCCAGCATGGATTTACGAAAGGTAAATCATGTCTGACGAATCTTGTGGAATTTTTCGAGGATGTAACTAGTAGCGTGGATCGGGGAGAACCAGTGGATGTGGTGTATCTGGACTTCCAGAAGGCTTTCGACAAGGTCCCACATAAGCGATTAGTATATAAACTTAAAGCATATGGCATTGGGGGTTCAGTATTGATGTGGATAGAGAACTGGCTGGCAAACAGGAAGCAAAGAGTAGGAGTTAACGGGTCGTTTTCACAATGGCAGGCAGTGACTAGTGGGGTACCGCAAGGCTCAGTGCTGGGACCCCAGCTATTTACAATATACATAAATGATCTGGATGAGGGAATTGAAGGCAATATCTCCAAGTTTGCGGATGACACTAAGCTGGGGGGCAGTGTTGGCTGTGAGGAGGATGCTAGGAGAATGCAAGGTGACTTGGATAGGCTGGGTGAGTGGGCAAATGTTTGGCAGATGCAGTATAATGTGGATAAATGTGAGGTTATCCACTTTGGTGGCAAAAATAGGAAAACCGACTACTATCTAAATGGTGGCCGATTAGGAAAAGGGGAGATGCAGCGCGACCTGGGTGTCATGGTACACCAGTCATTGAAAGTAGGCATGCAGGTACAACAGGCAGTGAAGAAAGCCAATGGTATGTTAGCTTTCATAGCAAAAGGATTTGAGTATAGGAGCAGGGAGGTTCTACTTCAGTTGTATAGGGTCTTGGTGAGGCCACACCTGGAGTATTGCGTACAGTTCTGGTCTCCAAATCTGAGGAAGGACATTATTGCCATAGAGGGAGTGCAGCGAAGGTTCACCAGACTGATTCCTGGGATGTCAGGACTGTCTTATGAACAAAGACTGCATAGACTCGGTTTATACTCTCTAGAATTTAGGAGATTGAGAGGGGATCTTATAGAAACTTACAAGATTCTTAAGGGGTTGGACAGGCTAGATGCAGGAAGATTGTTCCCGATGTTGGGGACGTCCAGGACAAGGGGTCACAGCTTAAGGATAAGGGGGAAATCCTTTAGGACCGAGATGAGAAGGAATTTTTTCACACAGAGAGTGGTGGGTCTCTGGAATTCTCTGCCACAGAGGGTAGTTGAGGCCAGTTCATTGGATATATTTAAGAGGGAGTTAGATGTGGCCCTTGTGGCTAAGGGGATCAGAGGGTATGGAAAGAAGGCAGGTACGGGATACTGAGTTGGATGATCAGCCATGATCATATTGAATGGCGGTGCAGGCTCGAAGGGCCGAATGGCCTATTCCTGCACCTAATTTCTATGTTTCTATGTTTCTATGGATGGAGCTGTTCCCAAATGGCATTGTTAATACAGATGGCAACCAACAGGTCCCTGTGGCGTACTGAAGTGCCCGGTCTCCATCCAGAGAAACAGTCCTCCACTCCCATCTTCTGACTGCTTCCGCCAAACTGATTTTCAATCTAGATAGCTGGCTCACCCTGGATCCCAGGTTCCAGCCCCGCGATGTGGACGCTTCTGCTATGGGGCCTCCCACAGTGCTGAACCTTGTGAAAAGTTTAGCTAGTCTATATTGGCATTAGTTGGGGACACAGAATGCTGGAGTAACACAACGGGGCAGGCAGCATCTCTGGAGGGATAGGTGACGTTTGTGTGCTTCCATATTGGTAACTCCAATTGCACTGCCTTCGTTATTCCACTTGTTGACTTCTTGATATAAAGGCCCTGTCCCACTTTCCCGTGTCACTCACGAACTCTCCCGGGTTTTACCCTTGATTCAAACTCGGGGAATGTCGATAGCGAGCCCGTAAGAGTCCGTAGATGTTTCGTAGTGGCTCGTAATGCCAGCCATAGGAACTTGGAGCATCAGGTAAGTCGGGACGTTTTTTTCAACATGTTGAAAAATGTCCACGAGTTAAGAAATAGCCCCGAGTACATACGAACGGCTATTACCGTAATTCTCCGAGTTTGAATCATGGGGAAAACTCGGGAGAGTTCGTAAGTAACTCGAGAAAGTCGGACAGGGCCTTTAACTTCTCAAAGCTGTGAGATGAACAAAGCCACTCTGTCTGTCTCTAACCGGCCTTTGCCTATTTCTAATACTGGCAGATCCTCTCCATCCGAATCCATCCGTGTCCCACCCACTGTATCTCACTCATCAGGCTCACCCGCCATTAGTCGCCTGGCTTGTTCTTACAGCCTTTTAAATAATGATGCAACAACCATGTTGGTTGAGAGTTTGTGACCACGTGGGTTTTCTCCGGGTGCTCCGGTTTCCTCCCACCCTCCAAAGACGTACAGGTTTGACGGTTAATTGGCGTCAGTACAATTGTAAAACATCCCTAGTGTGTGTAGGGACATTGATAGTTTGCGGCGATCGTTGGTCGGCGCGGACTCAGAGTTCCTGGTTCCGCGCTGTATCTCTAAACTAAACTAAACGCTCTCTAAATGTCATTCGTTTGATTGATAAAAAACAAATTAGCGGTTGAACACCTGGAAGCTTGCAGGACAGCTGTGACCATGTTTACATCTGACTACAGAAGAGACTTTCAAAGGAATCCATGTTGCTAAACACACCTTCCCTTTACATTTCCCTTTCAAGTTGCACTATCTCCCTGTCTTGCTTATTTTTTTAAATTTCATTAAAAAGCACCAATCACAAAGTTGGTGCCAATGAATAACTTCTAACGGAATCATTGGGTTTGAACTCTTTTCAGTGGACCCACAGCCAGGAGACAAATCTGGAGACGAGAATGCCCGTCAACACTAAATGGGGTGCAGCTGAGACGATGCCTGATCTCAAAGTTTCCCAAGATCGACACAAAGCGCTGGAATAAATCAGCGGGTCAGGCAGCATCACTGGAGAAAAAGGATGGGTGTAATTACGGGTCGGAACTGTTCTTCAGACTGAAAGTGGGGAAAGGGGGGGAGGGGGAAACATTCCGCCTCTAACCCCCTTGCCCACCCTTGTGGTCCTGGTAGTTCCACTGTTCGTATCCCTGTATCCCTTCATTATCACCTCCTCTCCAGCCAACAATGGGCCACTATGGGCTCCATCCATTCTTGGTTATCTGTTGCCAGCCATCTATCTGTGTTCTTGTCTTTTCCTACCTCTAGTTTCTAATTTCTCCTCCCCTAAAGAACGGAGCTAGCTTAAAGAGCCACTTAGAACCAAAAAGTTACAATAATATATTTTTCTTCTCTGCTGATTTAGACATGTTTATGTTTACTTTTGTTTCTCATCATGAGAAGCTTTTCCTATTAATTTACCCTTTCTTTAACTCTGACACGGAATTTTAAGGTGCAACACAATATAATGAAGTCCATGTTCCATGCAACTATTTCTGTTCTATGTCTTCATTCAATTTTGTATTAATGCTGATGTTTGCTTGCAAAATTAAAACCTATTATCATATGCATGACAGGAACTGCATTGTCCACGTCCACACTTGTTAATCTCATGAAAAATGTTAACTGTTCATCAAACTCAATTTCCCATTTGTACATTTGTGCTAGCTGTACTTTATTAGTCCGTTTGATTACAATTATTTGTTACTTTTTGGGGGAAATTGTTCTCCGTGGATTGTCACCTTGTCGTGGTGGAGAAGCTTGTGTGGTCCTGAGCTCCTGAAAGCGATGCCGTCTGGAGCTGTGCTCCTGGTAGGGCCATTCATGGCGGTAAAGTCGAGGTGGAGGTCTCTGACAAAGAGCGATCCAACCAAGACCTCAATGGTGGAACAGGCGGAGGATGATGGCTGACCTTAGTGGAGCGTCACAACAGCTGGGAAGGTGGATGAAGGCTGCAGCCGAAAAGGGTCTCCGGTCATCTTGGACTCCATGCCCGTGGATCCTGACCCAGATCTGTCAAGGACCCCACGTGGGGTGGCTGTCTGTGCACCAGTCTCCCCATGTTAAACAAAGTCACGCACAGGCGTCCTCCAACCCTGGAGACACCCATGGTCAGCCACGACCGAAGGGGGCCTAAGAAGAAGTAGTATAGGGATATACTGTAGCATGGAAACAGGCCATTGGGCCCACCAAGTCTGCGTTGGCCATCGATCATCCGTACACTAGTTCTTTGTTATCACACTTTTGCATCCTGCACACTCGGGGCAATTTACAGAAGCCCATTTTCCTACAATCTCGCAGCACTTTGGAATGTGGAAGGAAGGCGGAGAAGACAAAAACACTGTCTGGGATGAAAAATGGGTTCATCGGTGGCTGGATGTGAAAACGATCAATGTAACTACTGACATCTAATCTATTCATTCTGAGTAGAATTGAGAATTAAATAGTTAGCATTTCTTTTTACTTCTTCTTATCACCTGTGACAATGTTGTCATTAGGCCACCGTAAACCACTGCCAAAACTAATATGAATTCATCAAAATCAAGTCTGAATTTCAAACAATTTTAGATATGGAATGGAGTACAAGTTTGTTAAATTGTTAAATAAATGGCATGAAGCAGATTGTTGAGACAGGAGTTAATATAACCATATAACCATATAACAGTTACAGTACGGAAACGGGCCTTCTCGGCCCTTCCAGTGCGTGCCGACCATTTATTTTCCCCTAGTCCCATCTACCTGCACTCACACCATACCCCTCCATTACCTTCCCGTCCATATACCTATCCACTTTACTTTTAAATGTTAAAATCGATCCTGCCTCCACCACTTCTGCAGGAAGATCATTCCACACAGCCACCACTCTCTGAGTAAAGAAGTTCCCCCTCATGTTACCCCTAAACTTCTGTCCCTTAATTCTCATGTCATGCCCTCTTGTTTGAATCTTCCCTACCCTCAATGGGAAAAGCTTATCCACGTCAACTCTGTCTATCCCTTTCATCATTTTAAAGACCTCAATCAAGTCCCCCCTTAACCTTCTGCGCTCCAAAGAATAAAGACCTAACTTGTTCAACCTTTCTCTGCAACTTAGTTGCTGGACCCCAGGCAACAATCTAGTAAATCTCATCGGTATTCTCTCTATTTTGTTGACATCCTTCCTATAATTAGGCGACCAAAATTGTACACCATACTCCAGAATTGGCCTCACCAATGCCTTGTACAATTTTAACATTACCATATAAATTGTTGTTGTGACAACAGGGTGGCACGGTGGCGCAGCGGTAGAGTTGCTGCCTCACAGCGCCAGAGACCCGGCATCAATCCAAACTACAGGTGCTGTCAGTACGGAATTTGTACGTTCTCCCTGTGACCACGTGGGTTTTCTCCAGGCCCTCCAGTTTCCGCCCACACTCCAAAGATGTACAGGCTTGTAGGTTTATTGGCTTGACATAATTCTAAATTGTCCCTAGTGTTTGGAGGATAGTGTTGGTGTCCTGGGGATCGCTGGTCAGTGCGGACTCGGTGGGCCGACGGGCCGGTTTCCGTGCTGTAAGTCTAAACTAAACTGAACTAAATTTAAGCAACCATGCGGAATTGTTCCAGTTGAATGTATTTTCTTTCCTGTTATTCTGCGAGGCATTGGCCATAATGCCTTTACAGCTATACTTATTCTCATGCCTCTATCTCTGAACTAAACTAAACTAAATTACTTTGTTAAGGTCCAATTGTTTCTCAACGAGAGTTTGACGTAACTACTCTGAACACTGGTCAAATGGCTCCAGGTCCCAATTGTTATATCAGCGCAAACTACAACAGAATTATTTCATGCATTATAGTGTGTAGGAAGGAACTGCAGATGCTGGTTTATACCGAAGATAGACACAAAATGCTGGGGTAACTCAACGGGTCAGGCAATATCTCCTCCTGAGATGTTGCTTGACCCACTGCAAGATTATAGCAACTTAGTGTCCTTGTGTCCACAGGTAGAGATAGCTCCATCGTTACAATCATCATTTCCATGCTTATGTTTTGCCGGAGTACCTTGAGATCCACAGCCATCTGTGGCAATGAATTGCACAGATTCACCATTCTCTGGCATGGCACTATGGAGCAGCAGTAGAGTTGCTGCCTTACAGCGCTTGTATCACCAGAGACACGGGTTTGATTGACAGGTGCTGTCTGTACGGAGTTTGTACGTTCTCCCCGCGACTGCGTGGGTTTTCTCCGAGATCTTCGGTTTTCACCCACACTCCAAAGACATACAGGTTTGTAGGTTAATTGGCTTGGTATAAGTGTAAATTGTCCCTAGTGTGTAGGATAGTGATAATATGCAGGGATTGCTGGTCGATGGGCCTGTTTCCGCGCTGTACCTCTTAAACTAAACTCTGACTAAAGAAGGTAGACAAAAGTGCTGGAGAAACTCAGCGGGTGCGGCAGCATCTATGGAGTGAAGGAAATAGGCAATGTTTTGGGCAGAAACCCTTCTTCAGACTCTGGCTAAAGAAATTCCTCTTCACCTCCTTCCTAAAGCAATGTACTTTTATTCTGAAACTATGACCTCTGGCCTTAGACTCTCCCACTCGTGAAAACATTCTCTCCACATCCACTCTATCCAGGTCTTGCAGCATACTGTTGTAATTTGGAGAAACAAAATAACTAAGGATGCTGGCTTATAACAAAGCTAGACAGAAAGTGCTGGAGTAACTCAACGGGTTAGGCAGCATCTCTGTTGGAAAAAGGACAGGTGACATTCGGGTTGTGACCCTTTTTGCCGATGCCTCTGAAGAAGTCTAAAGAAGGGCTCTGTCCCGAAATATCACCTGAGCCTTTTCTCCGGAGATACTGCCTGACCCGTTGAGTTACTCCAGCACTTTGAGTCTATCGGTTGCAGTTTGGGGACTGCCAAAGAGGTATGACCATCTCATTTTCGGGACAGCGCTATTGCACAGTGCTATCTGAGACAAGCGGTCTGATGCCACATTTTCACATTGCTTACATAATTGCAAATGATATTGCCACTTGCCCTTTATATCAAGGTGATGTTTCCCCTTCAATATTTGCCTTCCTCAGTAGATATCTTACGAGCAAATGATCGTGATCGGTGATTAACCGGTGATTAAATGTAACCATATTCTGTGTCCAATGAATGAATGAATAAATTATACTCTATTGTCGCATGCCCCTGGGAACAAATTCTTAAATCAGGTTCGGGTTTTTGTCTTCTCTTAACTAAATTAAAGACTATTTTCTTAAACTTGAACCTGGTTTTTGATTATGTTCAGAGGTTCTGAGGTACCTGCCTTCGGGAGACGCAACATGCATACAACACAGAAGTATGCAAAGAGTCACCATGTAGAGGACGTCGACAAAATTACATTATAGTTTAATCATTCATTATATTAATTATATTCATTATATTCGTTGTAGTTCTGATGGTCCCCCTTTGCTCTCAGCGCCCTCCCCACAGCTATGAAGAAGGATCTCGACCCGAAACGTCATCCATTCCTTCTCTCCAGAGATGCTGCCTGTCCCTCTGAGTTACTCTGGCATTTTGTGTCTATCGAGAGATGATTACTTGGGTAGGTTCCCAGTGAATAATTGCTGGTGTTCCTACAAGGCTGTGAACATTGCCCAGTCCATCAGGGGTTCAAAGGAGGTCGCTGCCTCAAAAAGGCAGCCAGCATCATCAGAGACCCACACCACCCTGGCCACACACTCATCTCACCCCTGCCATCGGGAAGAAGGTACAGAATCCTGAAAACTGCAACATCCAGGTTCAGGAACAGCTTCTTCCCTTCAGCCATCAGGCTATTAAACACTGAAACCTCCATTAAGCTCTGAACTACTAGACTATTATAATTATTATTATTGCACTATTTTTATTTGTTTGTTTTTTATCTGTACGTATGTGTGCCTATGTGTGTCTATCTATCTATCTATCTATCTATCTATCTATCTATCTATCTATCTATCTATCTATCTATCTATCTATCTATCTATCTATCTATCTATCTATCTATCTATCTATCTATCTATCTATCTATCTATCTGTATATGTATATGTATATATATATATGTATATGTATATATATATATGTATATATATATATATATATATATATATATATATATATATATATATATATATATATATATATATATATATATGTATGTATATATATATATATGTGTGTGTGTGTGTGTGTATATCTATATTAATAAAAGTCAGATCTTGACCACTTCCTGTTGTTCTGGATATTGATTTTAGAAAAAACGCTGCCACTTACGGCTGTGATTTTTGGCCATCTTACTCAGAGTCCCCCTCCGCTGCGCAGGACAAGAGGACTTTTCCCATCTATGAAAAATAAAAGAGTTATTAGTGTTTTAAAAATGTTGAGATTCTCTCTCCTGAAGGCCATGCCCCTGACAGAGGGACTATAAAACCCAGAAGTGTTGAGTGCTTCAGTCAGTCTCTGCAAGATGGGGGAGCGAGAGGGTCACATCTTGCAGTCGGAGCTGTGAATAACACTGAACACATGTCTGCTAAACTGTGTGTGGTTTTACTGACCTGTCAATGCCCTTAATGTGTTTTGAAAATATAGTTTGGAAATGCTAAAGCTGTGATGCCTTTGGTTTGGAAATGCTAAAGCTGTGTTGCCTTTGGTTTGGAAATGCTAAAGCCGTGTTGCCTTTGGTTTGGAAATGCTAAAGCTGTGTTGCCTTTGCACATCTTGCACATACAAGATAGGGGGCGCCGTCCTGTATGGTATGGCTGCCCAGCCTGCAGCTGTATGTTTTTCACTCTTTTCTTTATTTTTAGTGAGTTAAAGTGTTTTGTTTTTGGAGTTCTTTTTTTTATGTGGGGGGGGGGGGTGGGGGGAGGGGGAAACTACTTTTCAGGGTCCTTACCTGGTCGGAGAGCCAGCTTTTCTACGGGCTGCACTTTTGACCTGTCCTTGCGGCCTACCAGTGGGCCTGGAGCAGCGTTTCCTCAGGAGACCGCCCAGAACCTTGGCTTCGGCGGCGGCAGAGCGCTGGAGCGGGCGATGCCTTGCCTGGGTCGCCGCGCTGGAACTGCGGTGAGCTGAGACCGTCGAGGAAAACATCGCGGAGCTGCGGATCTGTGGGACGGCCAGCTGCGGGCGGCGGCGTTGAACTTCAACATCGGGAGCCAGTGGGGTAGTTCCATTCAGCGCAGCCTTGTTGGCTTCAGAAGCCGCGGAGTCCGGTAAGGAAGCGGCCGTTCCAGGTGTCCCAAGCCGCTGAGAGGATTCTCCCGACGCCGGAGCACCATCACCCGGCGAGAACGGCCTGGAAGAACGGGCCTCCGTGAAGGCGACTACGGAGGCCTCAATAGGCCCGACTATGGGTGGACATGGGTTGGGGACTGGACATTGTGCCTTCCCTCATAATGGGAACCATTGTGGGGGGATGCTTTTTATGTTTAAATCCCTTTATTAGTGTTATGTCTGTATTATTCTTTATGTGCTGCATTGGCAACAAACCTTTCACTACACCAATTGGTGTATGTGACCGATAAACTAACCTTGAACCTTGAACCTTGAACCTTGAGCCTTTGGTTTGGAAATGCCAAAGCTGTGTTGCCTTTGGATTGGAAATGCTGAAGCTGTGTTTTCTTTGGTTTGGTAATGCTAAAGCTGTGTTGCCTATGCTTTGGACATGCTAAAGCTGTGTTGCCTATGGTTTGGAAATGCTAAAGTTGTGTTGCCTAATTAAAGTTGCCTTGCCTAATTAAAGTTGCCTTGCCCAATTGTAATTGCCTTGCCTTCTATATAATTAACAGTCTAATCTTGATCACTTGCTGCTTGCGCTTTATATTGATTTTAGAAAAAACGCTACCACCTACGGCTGTGATTTTGGCCATCTTATTTAGAGACCCCTCCACTCATCAGGGGCTGAGGAGTTTTCCTATCGATGAAAAATAAAAGTTATTAGTGTTTTAAAAATGTTAAGATTCTCTCTCCTGTCAATCACGCCATGAAGGCCACGCCCCTTCTGGTGGGAGGAGGAGGGACTATAAAACCCAGAAGTGTGGGCGTGGCTCAGTCTCTGCAAGATGGAGGAGGGAGAGGTCACGATTCGCTGTGTTTAGTGGCCTTGCACCCTGCTTGAAACTGCACTTGAATTTGCTGCCCTTGCACCCTGCTTGAAGTGGTAAGAAACTGCACTTGAATTTGGTGGCCTGGCACCCTGCTTGAAATGGAATTTCAAGGAATAGCCTTGTGTCAACTGCCAGCCCACCAGCTGTGAGTGAGTGAGCTGCCAGCACAACAGGCTTGAGTGACTGAGCCGCCAGCCCAAGAATTAATTTGGCCCACAATGTCCACACTAGCCCTCTGGAAACCAGTCCCTTCAGCCCACAACACCCATACTACCACTCCAGAACCCCCCCCCCCCCCCCGCTGGCTACCAAAAAGGTGGAATATTGCATTGCGGGATGATCCCTCCCGTGTGATGCTGGGACACACTTGAGTCCCACTTACTCTAGTGTGTGTGTGTGTGTGTGTGTGTGTGTGTGTGTGTGTGTGTGTGTGTGTGTGTGTGTGTGTGTGTGTGTGTGTGTGTGTGTGTGTGTGTGTGTGTGTGTGTGTGTGTGTGTGTGTGCTGCAGATGCTGGTTTAAATCAAAGGTAGACACAAAATGCTGGAGTAATTCAGCGGGTGAAGCAGCATCTCTGGAGAGAAGGAATGGGCGATGTTTCGGGTTGAGACCCTTCTTCAGACTGATGTCAGGAGAGGGGCGGGACAAAGATAGATAGAAGATTGTTTACATATTATATAGTGCTGCTGCAAGTGAGGATTTGATTTTCCTATCTGGGACACATGACAATAAAACTCTCTTGACTCTCTTGGCTCTTGACACTGGAGCCAACTTTGGGAAAAGACACAGCCGGTCATTTTCCATTAAGGTCAGCACTCATAGAGGTGAACACTATATATGACCGCATGGCACAGTGATCCATTCAGTCCTGCCCCTGAATGGTTAGGCCTGAAGTGTGTCTGCTGCTTAAAATGTGACCTTTCGCTGACCGCCAGTTCACTTAAAAAACCTCAGTGAATTAAAAAGCAAGCCAAGTCCATTTTTAGACAAATTAAGATAACAATTATTGAGTCTTTTGCAGAATGGCATTTATGGCCATTGGCTATATTCCTTTCATTCATCATTCAGATATATATAAATCAGTATTCCCATAAAACATAGCAATTACTCCATTTGAATTGAGCTCCAAGTTGACTTAACCATTAAAAACCATAAAGTGCTGGAGAACCTCAGTCGGTCAGGCAACATCTCTGAAGAATGTGGATAGGTGATGTGTCAGGTCGGGACCCTTCCTCCTTGACGTCTTTCTTTGGTAAGATTTAACCAGATTCTGTAGTTTCTTTTTCCCACAAAATGAGTCATAGAGTTATTGAGTCACACAGTGTGGAAACAAGCCCTTCGGCCCAACTTGCCCACTCCAGCCTGCATGCCCCATCAACACTAGTCCACCCACCCGTGCTTGGTTCATATCCCTCCAAATAAATGTTGTGATTGTACGTACCTGCCTCAACGACCTCCTCCAGCAGCTCGTTCCATATACCCACCACGCTTTGTGTAAAAATGTCACCTCACAGGTTCCTGTTAAATCTTTCGCCCTCACCTTAAAGCAATGTCCTCTGATTTGCGATTCCCCTAAGCTGGGCAGAAGATTTGGTGCGTTCCACCCATGATTTTGTACACCTGGGCAAGAGGGAGAGGTTGAGTATGCTGGGACTCTATTCCTTGCAGGGCAGGAGGATGAGGGGTGATCTTATGGAGGTGTACAAAATCATGAGATGAATGGATTGGGTAAACGCTGAATCTCTTGCACAGAGTAGGGGAATCAAGAACCAGGGGATGGGTTCGAGGTGAGGGGAGGAAAGATTCAATAGGGACCTGAGGGGTAACTATTTCACACAAAGGTGGTGGGTGTATGGAACGAGCTGCTGGGGGAGGTAGTTGGGGCAGGTACTATTTTAACGTTTAAGAAACACCCTGGTCTGCTCCCCCAATGCAATATTCCACCACTCATGCATAGCCCCCATCTGAGCAGGCGAGGCTCATTTCTCCTCATCCCCCAGCATCCCTCCTCCCCTGGCGGGCATGCCCCGACTTCATCTCCGGGCTCGTCCCTGACACCGGATCCAGGCTCATCCTTGGCTTCTTTTTCTGCCCCGGTCATGGCCCCATCCCAAGCCCCAGGCTCGGCCCTCACTCCAGTTCCAGCACCACCCTCCCCACCGGGAATTAGGCGTCCGGCATCGGGCGCCGGCAACTGCCGCCATGTGAGTGCTGAAGTGCTCTTCCCTCCCGGAGTGTCCCGTCCTGCCTTGCGAGTGCATTGTGACGTCACTCGGGATTTATTTTTGAGAAATGGGTGAGTTTCCGGGCTGTTTTTAAAACTTTAAATGAGTTAAAAGTTCGGAAATATAGGTGGGAATGCGACAAGAAGATGTTTATCACCTCAACGGTAAAAATGTGAGTAGGATGTGTGAAAATGGGAAGGCCATGATCTAACGTTTGGAAGAAAATAGGAAAATAGGAAAATTAACCAGATTCTCACACGCACACACACACACACACACGCACATACACGCACGCACACGCACATACACACACACATACACGCACATACACGCACGCACGCACACACACACACACACACACACACACACACACGCACATACACGCACACACACACACACACACACACACACGCACATACACGCGCACACACACGCACACACGCACACGCACACACACACACACACACACACACACACACACACACACACACACACGCACACACACACGCACATACACGCACACGCACGCACACACACACACACACACACACACACACACACACACACACACACACACACACACACACACACACACACACACAGCCACACACAAGATGAAAAGTTTTAGTATTATATAGATTTAGTCAGGTAGATGGATAGGACCGGTTCAGTGTGATATGGGCCAAACAAAGGCAGGTGGGACTAGTGTAGATGGGACACATTGGTTGGTGTTGGCAAGTTGGGCTGAAGAGCCTGTTTACACGTTTGACTCTATGATTCTATGACCTCTGTAAGATCACCAACACCTCTATAGGATCATGAGATCACCATGACTGAACCATTCATAGAGGTAAATCTGATGTACATCTAAACGTTTTTACCAGTCACTAAGCAATGTCACACTGGAGCATCAATAACTACATGGAGTTATCTTTTAGATTAGTTTTGTTTGGAGATACATTGGAATGTGGGAGGAAACCGGAGAGAACCCACGCGGTCACGGGGAGAACGTACAAACTGCGTACAGACAAGCACCCGTGGTCAGGATCAATAGACAATAGACAATAGGCAATGGGTGCAGGAGTAGGCCATTCGGCCCTTCGAGCCAGCACCGCCATTCAATGTGATCATGGCTGATCATCCACAATCAGTACCCCGTTCCTACCTTCTCCCCATATCCCCTGACTCCGCTATTTTTAAGAGCCCTATCTAGCTCTCTCTTGAAAGCATCCAGAGAACCGGCCTCCACTGCCCTCTGAGGCAGAGAATTCCTCAGACTCACCACTCTCTGTGAGAAAAAGTGTTCGTTCTAAATGGCTTACTCCTTATTCTTTGAACTGTGGCCCCTGGTTCTGGACTCCCCCAACATCAGGAACATGTTTCCTGCCTCTAGCGTGTCCAAACCCTTAACAATCTTATATGTTTCAATGCGATCCCCTCTCATCCTTCTAAACTCCAGAGTGTACGAGCCCAGCTGCTCCATTCTCTCAGCATATGACAGGAATCACGGGAATTAACCTTGTAAACCTACGCTGCACTCCCTCAATAACAAGAATGTCTTTCCTCAAATTAGGGGACCAAAACAGCACACAATACTCCAGGTGTGGTCTCACTAGGGCTCTGTACAACTGCAGAAGGACCTCTTTGCTCCTATATTCGAATCCTCTTGTTATAAAGGCCAACATGCCATTGGCTTTCTTCACTGCCTGCTGTACCTGCATGCTTACTTTCACAGACTGATGTGCAAGGACCCCCAGATCCCGTTGTACTTCCCCTTTTCCCAACTTGACGCCATTTGGATAGTAATCTGAACCCGGGTCTCCGGTGCTGTAAGGCAGCAACTCTGCGCCACCGTGTCGCCTAATGTCTTTAATGCAGTTCCCCAGACACTTCAGAAGGGTGTAATCAAGCCAAACGTTGACACGATACCAAAGGAAGAGGCACCAGCACAGGTTAACAGAAGCTTTATCAGCGATGTACATCATGATGAGCATCTTAAAAGAGATCTAAGAAAGGAAATGCTGAGCTTAAGGGCAATATGCTGCAGTGAGGGCTGTCAATGGGGAGGTAAAGAGATGTGAGAGGGGAGGGGAGGGGGTTGCAAAGGAGGCCAGAGTGAGAGAATCACTGTGTGTTTTGGGCGATTGCACAGCTGGAGAAGGTTATTGAAACAGAGTGGGGTTTTTACATGCGTTTTAAAATCAAGGTGTGGTCAGTATAGGTAAAATGTATTTAGTCAAACATCCCACAATATTAATTTTGCAATACTCTACAAGTTGGGGCTAGAGTGTGCTATTGAAATTGATGCCTGATGATATTCAGTAGCTCACTGTGATTTATTTGCTTTTCGAAGAACAAATTTTACAAGAGAGAGGTGAAAGATCAAAGAAACACTGATACGGTGCTGGCTTGAAAGTCTGAATTCTGACTGTAACATACAGTAAGGGGTTGAGTGTTTGTTGTGGTAAATTGTTCTCCCCTTATCCTCCCTTTTAAGTAAGTAAGTAAAGGGCCTGTCCCACTGTACGAGGTAATTCAAGAGTTCTCCCGAGTTTTCCCCTGATTCAAACTCGGAGAATGTCCGTAGCGGGTCCATTGGAGTTTGTGAATGGCTCGTAGCGGCTCGTACGAGTAACGGTAGGTACTCGGGAAATCCGGTAAACTCGTGATGTTTTTTCAACGCCATGAAAAATGTCCACGAGTAAAGAAATACTCGTGATGAAAAAAATTGTTACTTTTTGCTCGGACGAGCCGTGACGAGACATCCACGAACTCCTACGGACATTCTCCGAGTTCGAATCAGAGGAAAATTCGGGAGAACTCTTGAATTACCTCGTACAGTGGGACATGCCCTTAGGTTTATTGGCCAAGTATGCACATACAAGGAATTTGCCTTGGTGCTCCGCACACAAGTAACAACATGACATAGTGACAGTTACCAATAACTCAGAAAACACTAAAATTAATGATAATGAAACATTAATGATAAAACACCATTGATCAAGCATGTGAACCAACAAAATGCCAGATGAAAGGGATCTTTCTAAATCTTTTCTATTTAGGGCGGCACGGTGGCACAGCGGTAGAATTGCTGCCCTACAGCGCCAGTGACCCGGGTTCGATCCCGACTCCGGGTGCTTGTCTGTGCAGAGTTTGTACGTTCTCCGCGCGGCTATGGGGGATCTTTTCTCCGAGATCCTAGAAGGATGAGAGCGGATCCAATTGTAACATATAAGATTATTCAGGGTTTGGAGGCAAGAAACATGTTCCCAATGTTGGGGGAGTCCAGAACCAGGGGCCACAGTTTAAGAATAAGGGGTAAGCCATTTAGAACGGAGTTGAGGAAAAGCTTTTTCACACACAGAGTGGTGAGTCTGTGGAATTCTCTGCCACAGAAGGCAGTGGAGGCTGGTTCTCTGGATGCTTTCAAGGGAGAGCTAGAAAGGGCTCTTAAAGATAGTGGAGTCAGTGGATATGGGGAGAAGGCAGGAACGGGATACTGATTTACATGATTAGCTATGATCACATTGAATGACGGTGCTGGCTCGAAGAGTCAAATGGCCTACTCCTGCACCTATTGTCTATTGTCTATTATCTATTACCTATTATCTATTATCTATTTCTTCTCTCCACAGATGCTACCTCACCCGCTGAGTTCCTCCAGCATTTTTGAGTAACTCAAAGGGTCAGACAGCATCTCTGGGGGACATCTTTAGGCGACGCTTCAGGTCCGCACCCTTCGGACCTTTTCAGTAGTGTAGACACAAAATTTTTGGTTTCTATTTTTGGTTTCCTCCCATGCTCCAAAGACATAAAGGGATGTGCGTTAATTGGTTTGATATAAATGCAAATTCTCCCTAGTCTTTGTAGGGATCGCTGGTCGGCGCGGACTTGGTCAGCCGAAGGGCCTGTTTCAGCGCCGTCTCTCTAAACTAAACTAGACTAATTTATTCAAAATATGTTTACTTGCTCGTGCAAAGAGTTTGTTGTCACATTGTCCACCCCCAGTGCGCAAAAAATAGAGGAATATATATTGGTGTAATACCACAAAGCACAGGAAATACACCGTGTCGCTGTTGACATGCCTGAAGGGAGAAAGATATTTACATTTTCTGGTCAAATGATCTCTTGTTAGACCCGTTCTGATGAGAGGTCATTGTCTTGAAACATTAATTAATCCTCACACGCTGCCTGACCCGCTGGGTAGCTCAATGATTCGGAGATAGACACACAATACTGGAGTAACTCAGCGAGCCAGGCAGCATGGCTGTAGCAAGGAATGGGTGATGTTTCGGGTCGAGACCCTTCCTCACTTGGAGATTCAGAGATTGGTCTTGATTAGTAAGGGTGTCGAGAGCTTATAAGAGGGGAAGGCAGGAGAATGGCATTGAGAGGGAAAAATAGATCAGCCATGATCGAATGGCAGAGCAGGCTCGATGGGCCAAATGGCTGAATTCTGCTCCTATGTCTTATGATCCTTATGATACCAATCTGTGGTTTCAAATTCCAGCTTTTTTCTTTGCATTTCAGAATCTTTGCTGTTTGAACGGAATTTGCGAATGCGACAGACTCTGCAAATCCGTTCTTGCCCAAACATACATCCTTGTCCTGGAGCTCCAATCTTTTGAAATGTCATTGTTGTTATTGCTAAATTCAGAATGCATATTCTGCAATAATTTACTGTAAAATCTGAGTAAAAATATATGTATTTTGCTTTAAACATTAAGGACATTGTACATTCAATAGCAGATCCCACATTACACATGGATTACCTGACTGGCGAATTATTTTGCCGTTGGTTAGGAAGCCATCCTGGTTTATAAACTCATTGTAGATGTGATAAAAATACTAAAATGAATCTAAACTAAATGACAATAAAGTATCATTGAATCATTGAATTATACTTTCCAACAGTGTTTCTTATATTACACTTTGGCTCTTGTATTCTGTGATGTAAATGAAACTGCATTTCGGAGGCAATGTACAGTATAGTGTCATCAATTAACCAGGAATTCATTTCTAATAAATAATGTTTTTAATATAATATGATCATGTTCACAATAGGATCATGATTAGGCCCTTGGGCTCATCAAGTCTCCATTCGATCATGGCTGATCTATTTTCCCTGCTCAACCCCATTCTCTTGCCTTCTCCCCATAATATTTGACACCCTTAAGGGCCTGTCCCACTTAGGCGACCTTTACAGGCGACTGTCGCAACCCGTGATAGGTCGTGAGAGGTCGTGAGAGGTCTCCTATGGTCGTGAGAGGTCTTCAAAGAGTCGTAACATCTTTCTGGTTGCCGCTGACTTTTCAACAAGTTGAAAATTCCGGCGACCTTTCACGGGTCGCGGCAGTTGACTGTAACGGTTGCGTAAGTGGGACAGGCCCTTTATTAGTCAAGAAACTATTGATCTTTACTTTAAAAATACCCAATAACTTGACCTCCACCGCCGTCTGTGGCAATGAATTCCACAGATTCACCACCCTCTGACTAAAGGCATTCCTCCGCTTCTCCATTCTAAATGTACGCCCTTTTATTCTCAGGCTGTGTGTCCTCTGGTCCTAGACTCTCCCACTTCTGTCACATATAACATAATCTATGAAACTAAAATTTTTAATTGCGTTAAATAAAATCAAAAACAATTCTGGAAGCAATTGGCAGGTCAGGCGGCATCTACGGAAAAAGAAAGATAATTACAATTTTAGGTCCAAATGCCTTCGGCAGACTTGGTAAAGAGGAAAAGCAAGTTAATTTTCAGTAGCAGTGAAGATGGGGGGAACATGGATACTACAAAGGGAATATCTCTGATAGGGTGGGACCATATGAGTTAACGTGGTAATTCTAATTTGTCTGTTCATTGCACAAACTGGGTTACAATTACTGTCGTAATTGCCTACGGTATTCCTTGTGACCTGAAGTTATGTTGAGAGACGTGCAGACAACATAGCATTGCTTTACAAAAGTAGAAGGGGCGTGACGGGCAATTTCAAAAGCCGCGTGGGTTTTCTCCCAGGTTTTCTTGAATAGTTCAGGTGTCAGAGGTTATGGGGAGAAGTCAGGAGGGTGGGGTTGAGAGGAAAAGGTAGATCAGCCATGAATGATTGGCAGAATAGATTTGATGGGCTGAATGGCCTCATTCTGCTGCTATCACATGATCTTATGATCTTTGGGGTTTTTTCCACACTCCAAAGACGTACAGAATTTTTAGGTTAAATGACTTGGTATAAGTGTAAATTGTCCCTAGTGTGTGTAAGATAGTGTTAATGTGCGGGGATAGCTGGTGGACCTAAGGGCCTGTTTCCGCGCTGTATCTCTAAATTAAACTAAATTAAACAAAGTGCAGATGCTGAACAAATGCTTAACAACCTATATCATATGGAAATGGCAACATCGAAGTATCCCAATTGGTTTGCACACATGTGTCTGAAGGTCTCTGGCGCTGTGAGGCAGTAACTCTACCGCTGCGTCTGTCTTCAGTTTAAACCAGCAACTGCTGTTCTTCCCTACGCAGTCTCTGCCACAGGTTCCATTGGGTAGACCAAAGATAGACACAAAGTGACAAACGTGACACAAAGTGACGCAAGCAGCATCTCCGGAGAAAAAGGATGGATGATTTTTCCGGCCGGGATCCTTCTTCAGTTTGAAGACGTCACCCATTCCTTTTCTCCAGAGATGCTGCCTGACCCGCTGAGTTACTCCAGCGCTTTGTGTCTATCTTTGTATAAAGCAGCATCTACAATTTTTTGTTTCTCCATTGGGTATATTGTTGACTTTGTGGTATTAATGCTTTTTAACATTGGTTCTCCCAAAAGGTTGAAGTGTATTCAAACTTGTAAGGTTTTTGATTTGCCTTAATATTAAGTTTATTTTGTTACCTGTGAGAACTGTGTTTACAAACATGTTGTGCTGCTGCTAGTAAGTATTTCATGGTTTCATTTTGGTACATATGACAATTAAACACCCTTGACTTGACTCTTGACTCTTGTATTCTAGTGGTAAATCCATCAAAAATATAAACAAACAGATAACAGCAAATTGCAGAGAATTGTGGACGCAGCCCAGACCATCACACAAACCAACCTCCCTTCCATTAACTCCATCTTCACGTTGCCTCCAGGAGCAGCGTAATCAAGGACGAGTCTCACCCCGGTAACTCCCTCTTCTCCCCTCTCCCATCAGGCAAGGGGTACAGAAGTGTGAAAACGCACACCTCCAGATTCAGGGACAGTTTCTTCCCAGCTGTTATTAGGCAACTGAACCATCCTCTCACCAACTAAAGTGGTCCTGAACTACAATCTTCCTCATTGGTGACCCTCGACTTATCCTTAATCGGACTTTACTGGACTTTATCTTGCCATAAAAGTTAGGTAGACAAAAATGCTGGAGAAACTCTGCGGAGCGAAGGAGCGAAGGAATAGGTGACGTTTCGGGTCGAGACCCTTCTTCAGACGTAAGTGTTATCTTTTTCATAAAAACGTTACTCCCTTTATCCTGTATCTGTACACTGTGGACGGCTTGATTTTAATCTTGGTCTTTCCCTATGGGATAGCACACAACATAAAGAATTGTCACTGTACCTCGATACACTTGACAATAAACTAAATAAAGCTAAACTAATCGTTTTTAACTCCTCTAATTGTCATCAGCTGCTCACTCTTTCACAAGAAATATGACCCCTCATTTTCAGTACCTTTTTACAACTTGTCCGCTTCCACTCCGTGCATTTTGTGCTTTATTTACAGTCTGTTAATATTTACTATCCCACGTCCTTCCTGCCAACTCTTCCCCATTGCGCAAACTAGTTGCCCTTTACCTAGATGACAACATTGACTAGACTTCATAAGTACCTAATTAATTATAATGCCCTTGTTCATGAAAGGTGCCAGCTTATTGCATCTTCTTCCTATGCATCATACATATCCTTGTGAACCTTTGTAATAGAAACAGTGTGTCTATGAACAGTGTTGTCCAGGAAACATTTGTCTACATAAACAGATCATGTTGTAAGTGGTTCCTCCATTGCCCCATACCTCAGCCTTACCTGTCACAGGCACTACCACACCATAATTAGCAAAAATATACACAGTTACACCATGACAAGCTGACGCAGGTAGTTTCCTTAGAGGTTTATGACACAAGTTGAAAAATAAAAACTGAAGGTGTGAATACAGATTGGACTATAATATTACCTCAGAGATTCCTCTTCAACTAACTTCTCATAGAGTGATACAACGTAGAAACAGTCCCAACTTGCCCACACTGACCAACATGGCCCAGCTACTCTAGTCCCACCTGCCTGCGCTTGGTCCACATCCTTCCAAACCTGTCCTATCCGAGTACTTGTCTAACTGTTTCTTAAACGTTGGGATAGTCCCAGCCTCAACGACCTCATCTGGCAGCTTGTTCCATACACCCACCACCCTTTGTGTGGAAAAGGTAACACCTCAGATTCCTTTTAAATCTTTCAAGAAGGAACTGCAGATGCCGGAAAATTGAAGGTAGACAGAAATGCTGGAGAAACTCAGCGGGTAAGGCAGCACCTATGGAGCGAAGGAAATAGGCAATGTTTCGGGCTGAAACGTTGCCTATTTCCTTCGATCCATAGATGCTGCCTCACCCGCTGAGTTTCTCCTGCATTTCTGTCTACCTTTTAAATCTTTTCCCATTCTCCTTGAACCTATGTCCTCTGGTCCGAGATTCCCCTACTCTGGGCAAGTGACTCTGTGCACCTACCCGATCTATTCCTCTCGTGATTTTGTACGCGTCTGTAAGATCACCCCTCATTCTCCTGCACTCTCAGGAATAGGGACCCAGCCTACTCAACCTCTCCCTATAGCTCACACCCTCTAGTCCTGGCAACAACCTCGTAAATCTTCTCTCAACCCTTTCAATCTTAACAATATCTTTACTATAACATGGTGTCCAGAACTGAATACAATATTCTAAATGCGATCTCGCCAATGTCTTATACATCTGCAGCATGGCCTCCCAACTTCTATACTCAATACTCTGACTGATGAATGCCAAAAGCCTTTTTGACCACCTTATCTACCTGCGACTCGACCTTCAAGGAATCATTCACCTGTTCAAATTTATTTTAGTTTAGTTTAGAGATACCGGGTGGAAACTGGCCCTTCGGCCCACTGAGATCGCGCCGACCAGCGATCCCTATACACTAGCCCTATCCTACATGCTAGGAATAATTTACAATTTTACCAGGGCAAATTAACTAACAAGTGTAGAAGGAAACCGGAGCACCAGGGGGAAACCCACGCGATCGCGGGTAGAACCTACAAACTCCACACAGACAGCACTCGTGGTCAGGATCAAACCCAGGCTTCTGGCGCTGTAAGGCAGCAACACTACCACTGCACCACTGCTTGGAATCTACCAGGAATTCAAGAGATCATATTGATTCAAATTGTTTGATCTTATTATAATAGCCTGGGTTAATTTTATGCATTGAATCATTTATTTGTAGGAAGGAACTGCAGAAGCTGGTTTACACCAAAGAAAGGCACAAAATGCTGGAGTAACTTAGCGTGACTGGCAGCGTCTCTTCAGAAATGCTGCCTGACCCGCTGAGTTACTCCAGCATTTTCCTTTGTTACGTCCACTTACTTCCGTTGTGCGCTCCAGTTACATTGTATATAAGTTATTTAATTTGTTTATTTTGTCAGAATGTCATTATAAATAAGAAACTCTAGTAAATAAATGTAATACTATTGAAGCTATTGAAATTGCGCAAATTTGGAACATAAGCAATTCTAATATCAATGGGATAACAAAAATACTCATACAAGTGAATATACGAACTATAATTACACACTTTCATAAATGGTAAAGATTATACTGAATAAGAAGACAAATTAATTTTCATCAGATTTAATCAGTTCAGCCATGTCGCAAGACTTCAAATTAGTTAAATGAAGAAAAGTGGTTGAACAGCTGAAATACTGCATATGCCAGTGATTCTCGTGAATTGGTTTACTCAAGATCAATCCAAAGAAAGACACAGAATACTGGAGTAATTCAGCAGGTCAGGTGGCATCTCTGGAGAAAATGGACATGTGACATTTCGGATTGGGTCTCTTTATCAGAAGGTACGCAAGACAATAAACTGAACTGAACTTTCCCTGACTCTCAGTCTGAAGAAGGGTCCCATCCCGAAACATCACCTGTCCATTTTCTCCAGAGATGCCACCTGACCTGTTGAGTTACTCCAGCATTTTGTGTCTACCTTTGGTATAAACCAGCATCTGTAATTCCTTTTCATGAGATCAAACTAAATGTCTGTTTCTTCTTTGCTCTTTTGTGTCTTATCAAAATTTAAATCAAGAAGTTTGTTTATTGTGGAATGGGTTAGAAAAGAAGACCGATATCAAAGCCAACTCAAATATGTATAGTATAGAAGATGAAATGTGCAGGAAGGAACTGCAGATGCTGGTTTAAACCAAAGATAGACACAAAAAGCTGGAGTAATTCAGCTGGTCAGCTTCTCTGGAGAAAAGGAATAGATGACGTTTCGGGTCAAGAAACGGGCTGAAACAGCCCCTTATCTAGACTTTCAGAAAGCCTTTGATAAGGTCCTGCACGGGAGATTGGTGACTAAAATTAGAGCACATGGTATTGGGGGTAGGGTGTTGACATGGATAGAAAATTGGTTGGCAGACCGGAAGCAAAGAGTAGGAGTGAAGGGGTCCTTTTCAGAATGGCAGGCAGTGGTGAGTGGAGTGCCGCAAGGCTCGGTGTTGGGGCCGCAATTGTTTACCATATATATATAAATGATTTGGAAGAGGGAATTAGGAGCAACACTAGCAAGTTTGCGGATGACACAAAGCTGGGTGGCAGTGTGAACTGTGAAGAGGATGTTAGGAGGTTGCAGGGGGACCTGGATACATTGAGTGAGTGGGCAGATGCGTGGCAGATGCAGTATAATATAGATAAATGTGAGGTTATCCACTTTGGCGGCAAAAACAAGGGGGCAGATTATTATCTCAATGGGGTTAGGTTAGGCAAGGGGGAGGTATAGCGAGACCTGGGTGTCCTTGTACACCAGTCACTGAAAGTTTGCGTGCAGGTACAGCAGGCAGTGAAGAAAGCTAATGGAATGTTGGCCTTCATAACAAGAGGATTTCAGTACAGGAGTAAAGAGGTTCTTCTGCAGTTGTATAGAGCTCTGGTGAGACCACATCTGGAGTATTGTGTACAGTTTTGGTCTCCTAATTTGAGGAAGGACATCCTTATGATTGAGGCAGTGCAACGTAGGTTCGCGAGATTGATCCCTGGGATGGCGGGACTGTCATATGAGGAAAGATTGAAAAGACTAGGCTTGTATTCACTGGAGTTTAGAAGGATGAGGGGGGATCTTATAGAAACATATAAAATTATAAAAGGACTGGACAAGCTAGATGCAGGAAAAATGTTCCCAATGTTAGGCGAGTCCAGAACCAGGGGCCACAGTCTTAGAATAAAGGGGAGGTCATTTAAGACTGAGCTGAGAAAAAACATTTCTACCCAGAGAGTTGTGAATTTATGGAATTCCCTGCCGCAGAGAGTGGTGGAGGCCAAATCACTGGATGGATTTAAGAGTGAGTTGGATAGAGCTCTAGGGGCTAGTGGAGTCAAGGGATATGGGGAGAAGGCAGGCACGGGTTATTGATAGCGGACGATCAGCCATGATCATATTGAATGGCGGTGATGGCTCGAAGGGCCGAATGGCCTCCTCCTGCACCTATTTTCTATGTTTCTATGTAAGACCCTTCTTCAGACCTGAAGATCTAACTTTGTGACCTCGACCCGAAACGTTACCCATTATTTTTCTCCAGAGATGCTGACTGACCCGGTGAGTTACTCCAGCATTCTTTGTCTATCTATAGTATAGAAGAGATCTTTTTTCCATGAGCAACTGTTCATAGGTATGTTGCAAAACTTACCTTTAGCGGCGCTGCACTTCTGCCGCTCCCCGTGTGCGCGACTTTAGCGCCTTTCAGAGGGGGGCGGGCTTAAAGTGCCGTTTTTCCACAGACCTGGATAATCGATGAATGTCGGGCGATTTCGTTGCGGAAGAAAAATCGCTCCGACATTTCATCAATGAAGGTATTTTTAAATTACTCTAAATTATTTGTTAACTACAGTAATTTAAAAATCACCTTCAAAAGCCGTGAGCACTGACAACCGGAAGGATTTTCCGTAGGGGAGAAAAAAAGGTAAATAGTTTATTTTTATATTAAAAGTTGGTTTTTCGGGAGGCTTTAATAATATTTTTATGTTGCGAAATGGGTTCCCAAAAAATGTATGAACAAACAGTATTTTCCTGCCGACTTCACCGCTAACCGCAAAGTTCCAATCCACCGCATTCCACTAAAACCCACTCGCTAGTTGATTTAAATGGCCATTAATTTACAGGCATAAAACACTAAATTCCTTCCATTTGGCCCAGAAATTCATGAAAATGAGATTTAAAAATTATGTTATATTGTGGATTATTGTGTGAATGTTATTTGGACACTTAGGCAATTTTTAAAAAGTTTATCTTTTCTTAAGAAATTGATAGATGTTTAGATCTACTCATTGAATTTTGTAATTAGATACAATTAGATAACTAACTAATTATATGCTTTAATTTCAGGTAATCCAAGTAAGATTGTTTAATATTTGTTTCAGAATACTTCAATCTATAATAACTGAAAATTTCATTGAGTTCTCTTAATTTTTAAGAATGTTATGGGCTTTTAACTTTTCCAGATCACAGCTTTTGAGTTAAGTCAATTGAAAGGCAATGGGAAGCAAGATGCTCATTTCCGAGTATGAAAATGGCCATAACTTTCTTAATACTGAAGATATGAAAGTAAATTAGGTGTCAAATTAAACTTCTTTTTATGCTTTATCTGATGGGATAAATTGCAGACTTGATTTTTTAAATCTCAAAATTTTGTAACATTGCTACTGTTCAACGTTATTGAAATATCATATATATTAATATTCTTTCAATGAATGGCAACGACTCAAAGAATATCATTCTTGAAGATTTCCTCCACCCGTTTGTCCATTAACTTTTTGTTAAAGAAGGAACTGCAGATGCTGGAGAATCGAGGGTTACACAAAAAGCTGGAGAAACTCAGCGGGTGCAGCAGCATCTAAGGAGCGAAGGAGATAAGAAGAAGGGTCTCGACCCGAAACGTCGCCGGTCTGAAGAAGGGTCTCGACCCGAAACGTCGCCGATCTCCTTCGCTCCTTAGATGCTGCTGCACCCCCTGAGTTTCTCTAGCTTTTTGTGTAACCCTGTCCATTAACTTTGTTTAATTGCTGCAGAACAAAGCAATGGAGATTGGGATAGAGTTTGGGGTGGTATCCAAGGTGATGATGGTATAACATATCTCGCTATAAATACGAGCCTATGACAGAATGGATGGATAGTACTATTATTTTCCAAAGTAGACAAAAATGCTGGAAAATCTCAGCGGGTGAGGCAGCATCTATGGAGCGAAGGAATATGTGACGTTTCAGGTCGAGACCCTTCCTTAGACCCGATTTAGTATTTTCCAAATATGTCCTTTACAAAAGGATCACAAAAAAAGGATAGTTTTCTTAATAATGTCCATTGCATTAAATAATACTATTTTGGAATAGGAGGTATCAACTTATAAAGATTGTGATATTTCAATTATGTTGCAATGCTCTGTATGATTTTGACCAGCAATGATGTGTTACTACTTTTAACTCAAGTGCTTACAACGGTTTTGCACGCAGATCGCCAAGACAAATTCCTCTATCTTGTGACTGCAAATACACAATAAAGCCCAGGGCCTGAATTTTTTGCATCTTATTCGGCGTGGTGGCGCATTGATAGAGTTGCTGCCTTGCAACGCTTGCAGCACTAGAGACCAGGGTTCTATCCCGACTACGGGTGCTGTCTGTACGGAGTTTGTACGTT
Organism: Raja brachyura; assembly: GCA_963514005.1. Next base: position 7,453,727 of record OY740798.1, read on the forward strand.
TTCCCCGTGACCCGCTTGGGTTTTCTCCAAGATCTTCAGTTTCCACCCACACTCTAAAGACGTACAGGTTTGTAGGTTAATTGGTTTGGTATAAATGTAAATTTCACTAGTGTGTAGGATAGGGCTAGTATATGGAGATCGCTGGTTGACACGGACTTGGTGGGCCAAAGGGCCTGTTTCCACACTGCATCTCTATCTCTATCTATAAATGAATCCAGTGCTCTCATATCAGGGAATAATCCTGGACCATTTTCAGTATAGCCTTCAAATTTTCAAACTAGTCTGTCTAATCGCCGAAACAAAAGATGAATACAGCAGAAACCCAAAGAAGGACAAAAAATTAAAAATTACGTATTTATGATCGGACATTATAGTTCTTTCCCTTCATCACATGGAATTTTCATGATTCTGCTTAGATTTAAATTTCAAATGACAACACAATTTTGGAAGGTACTTTAAAATTACTTTTAATTCATACACTGACACATGTAAAAGATAAGCTTTCATTTATATAATTCCATCCAATGTGCACAGCACATACACCACAATATTAAACATCAGCTGTATAAAACTACAGACACATATCGATGGGTTTAAAGTTTAAATATCATATGACAACTATATCAAGTAATACATTAAAAAAAACTCAATTGCCAATACATCCCAAGGCATAACTAATGGGGATGTTACAAGCCGACCAGTCAGTTGAGTATGTTTAAACAGTTGGCTATCACTGAACCAGTGACTGTATGTACCAAGTGTCTGTTCAAAACGCTGTATTAACCTTGACCAAAACCAAAATAGCTTTGTAGAATAGGAACAATAGCTGAAAATATACTTGCAAGTCTTGAAGCAGTGTGGGTTCCGCTGAGATTTTTCGCATTATAACAAATTGATTAGAGTTCAGAAAACAATGTAATTGGCATGTTGTCAGAATTTCTCATTTGTGTGAAAATATAAATTGTACATTATATTTTCCTGTTAATGATGCGTAAATTAAATGTTGAAATTAAAATTCTGACAGGACATCACTAAGATATTAATCACTCTGATTTTTTTTCATTTCCCCTCAAAAATATTGTGGACTTCATTTACATTTACAACATTTTCCGATAATCTTTCAGTTTTTCTTTCTAATATCCTAAAAATATTCTATATTTTCATTCACTGCTGGTAAGCAATTTTAGTCCTACAAGGTTCCTGATTACATTCAGTTATGATCTGAATCTTACTTTTTTTTAATTGGTAATGCTTAAACAATTAATCAACTGAGAGCCTTGCAAGCCCTTTAACAACCAGCAGACATTTATGCCTTTGGATGGTATGACAATGGTTCACTTTGTACATACTGTATAGTATTGGAAGGAGCACATAACACCAGGAATTCAGTCACCAAACATGCACAGACTAACCTCACCAAGGGACAAGCAGAGGATTAGAAAGTAGATGCTTTAACAGGCAGACCACATACATGCAGCAAGGGTGGGCCTTGTCCTGGAATATTTTCCTCATATCTCTGTATGTTTTGGTTCTGAGTAGCTTTCCTCCCCAAGGTCAATCTACCTAAAAGATTTAACAGCTTTGAAAGTTCGAGTAAGATGAGTAGCAGCTTATCGAAAGGAATGTTGAAAACTGAACTAATCGTTGCTAATGTAAGATCCATAAGTGTCAACCCCAAGATTTATTGTGACATTTTTATTTTTTCTTGCTTTGCCATCTTAGCAGCAAAGAGAACAGCAGAAGACATTTTAACAAGGACTTTAGAATTTCTGTCTGCAATTTATGGCAGTCCCCATATGAACCAAGTAACCAGGCCCTCCAATTCCAACACTCGGTGGGATGGCATTATTTTGTTTCCTTATCTCTTCAAACTATGAAAAGGGTGTTTCTTTTTTTCTCTCCCTCCGCATTTCTCCCAAACAGATTGTTTAAATTTAAAGTTCACTGCTGTTTTCTGCTACATGGAGAGCAGAGGTAGGTGGGGGGTTTGAAAAAAATATATAAAGAAAATATAGGGTTACGCAATGGCCATATAGTGCAGTCCAACAGCTGTCTGCAAATATTTTCACCATGATTATCCCTACTAAAAGTAAATCACTGGGTAAAGATAGCTCAAACGTGACAAGGCTCAACTAGGATGCAATGGACGCCCTCCCGGCTACTTGTGGCTACATATGGTAGCGTGTTGACTTAAGATCACCAACAATATTTCAGGGACAAGCACTCAGTCCAGCATTCTGCACAGCCTTTGGGAGGAGACTATTTTATTCAGGGGTCTTAAAATGAGGTAGATAATTTCATCGAATTAAGGAATGGAAAATGATTTTTTTTAAATGAATGTATGTATTCTTGTATGTGTGTAAAAAAAAAGAATGTATGTACCTCCTCTACAATACTGCTGGAATTAAAATCTCCTGAGGGTGCAGAGATTTTTCTCTTTAAGTGGTATCTTCCTCTTTACGAGACCTTGAGTGCGAAGTGATTTTTGAGGAGCTTTTGTGTAGTGGTACACTAATGGTACATGGTCCCAACTGTGTGGTGCCACGAATGGGACAGAAAGTCTACCTTTAAAGAGCATTTGTGTGGTCATTTGTGAGACTGAATTGCTGAAGCTTGCAGGCAGGTTAAGAAAAGCTTCTGACCTGAAGATCTGACAAAGATTGACTGCGGGGGGGAGTTCAAAGTTCAGCAGTGGCAGATCTAAAAACAGATTTTGTGGGTTAGTACCCGCTAGACTGTACTTTCCGTATCAGAAGTGGACGGATTCCATTGAAATTACACAGCTACTACGACATACAAAGGACAGATATCAAACATTGTTACAAGCAGACACATGATAAAACGAACACCTTAAAAACGAATCAGGGGTGAAGACCAATACTTTATACTTTGACAAACAATTAAATTTATATTTTAAAAAACAGAGGCAAACACACCACGGATCTCCATCACACAACATTGACCATAACACTGCATACCCGATCTTCCGCTTCACCTTTTAAAACAAAACATAACCGCACATTTGGGACACATTTCAAACACACGCACACAAGCACAATGCACCACTTAAGTTCTGGCCGACAAATAAACTTTAAAAAAAAAATCAGCAAAACTATAAATAAACTTTCTGAACAAAATATACAGATTTAAATATTTATCACGATTAAGTTAAATATATGATACACCTATTCGTCTTGCATAAAGCTTTCCTGAAAGTGCACCGGCTGAGACATTGGCTCCCACCCCCATCATTCTGCTGCCCTCCCCGAGGTCATTTCTGAGCGGCGCCGCTCTCACATTCTCGGTAGAAAATGTGTCATTGTCAGTACAGGAGACACTCTGTTGCCCTTCTTGGTTTTGCCATTCTTGCTCAGCGCTATGTACATGTTGGGGTACTCTCTGGACTCGTAGGCGTTGTAGTTGTTGGGCAGGAGAGTTTCGTTGAATTTGCATTCGTCGCTGTATTGTGCCTGGAACAGAAAATAAGACCGTTGTTAGCGGGAAGATTGACACGATAAAAGCTGGGGTAACTCAGCGGGAACAGGCAGCGTATCTGGAGAGAAGGAATGGGCCGAGGAATGGGCACCTATTCCTTTTCTCCAGTGACGCTGCCCGTCCCGCTGGGTCACTCCAGCTCTTTGTGTCTTATCTTCAGTTTAAACCGGCATCTGCAGTTCTTTCTTGCACAGTTCTTAGTGGGAACTCTACATCTGCCGTATCCATTATCGCAAGGACATAGATAAGCATTTATTCCAAAAGTTACAGAAAAAAACCATGCATGCAAAGTAACGTGGAAGGCTGGAAAGGCTCGGGAAATTTGCTTTAAAAACGGAACAGATGACATTATTCTGGGCCTGGGGAATAAAAGCTTCCATACATGTCAGTTTGAAATAGGATTAAATGCCTTACTTTATCCCTCCATTGCATGCACCTACGTGCATTCTCTGGGATTTCTGACTGATCTGTTGCATGAGAGGTATCTGGATTTCAAGGGATCGTGTCGGAAGTGGCATTAAGGTGCAGAATGGGTTATGGACTTTATGAGCGGCGGAGTAGACTCCAAGGGCCAAATGGCCGGCTATTGTTCCCATCTCCTACGCTCTTACGGACGTGAGAAAGACACACACTCATTCTCCCACCCAATGGACCAAAGAAATACATCTGAAGGCCAATCTTAGCCATTGGAAATGGCCCGATTCCCAGCAGCCACTTGAGAAACCGATAGCCAATTTGCTCGGTATCACTACAGGTGACTCGCCATACTTTGTTGCCTCGGATCTTTCATAAGGGGTTGCTGTGAAAACAATATTCGTGCATGGTGGTGTGCAAGCGTGGTATTCGTAAAGCATTCCCGGCTGGGCCATTATTGAATGAAACTTTGGCCCTTCGTGTGTGTGTTATACGTGCATATTACATATATATATATATATATATATATATATATATATATATATGTGTGTGTGTGTGTGTGTGTGTGTATCATACAAGTATATACGTGTGTGTATGTGGGTGCGTGTGTATATCATATATATGTGTGTGTGTGTGTTTGTGTGTATATCACATATATGTGTGCATATGTGTGCGTGTGTGCGCGTGTGATTAACACACATATATATGTGTGCGTGTGCGTGTGTGTGCGTGAGTGTATATAAATATGTATATGTTATGAAGTTCTGGCTCACTAACAATAGATTACTCGTTTGCATAACTACCGATCGATGGCTGCAGATATATATATATATTTGTAGCTATATTTGGTAATTATACAAATGTCATTTCACATTAATTTTAGCATTACTGGTGCATGTTCCTGCTGAAGCCTTCTCTTCCCCATACTTAAACGGCTTGAAAAAAGGGGGGGGGGGCATTCTTCGCCAATAATAGCTGAAGTCTACACAATTCAGATCAGAGAAAACATTATTTTACTGAAAACTTCCCACGTTGTGTCATTTGTGGGATTAATACCGCTGCAAGTTCCTTTTGAACAGGTTTATTTGTTGTTGTTTCTGCGGCAGGTAAGTCGTGGCACGACTTGTTCAGAAAGAAAGGGGAGTTTTTAGACACAATTCTCGAGGGGAAGAAATCACTTCATATGTGGGAAGGCTACAATATGGGTGGTCCACTTTGACTGATCCTATGTTGTACTGGGGAGGACAGTGGATGCGTGTGCTGGCTGGAAATGCAAAGAATGGTATGCACTTGAAAGACGGACATGCGGATCTGTGGCAGTAGCCTCTATCTATATTTCATCCACCACCCACAATAGACCCGATACGGGATTGAAGAATGCAAATCTTGTCCAACAAAATGTATGATGCACAATAGATTTTCAGAGCGGCGTCTCGAGTTTTCTCAACTTCAGCCCGGCAAACGTTGTGAACTTTCTCGCCGACCGACACTAAATAACTCGTTTGGTATAATTACCGATCCGTAAAGTTTGCCTTTGCTGTTCATGGCTACAAATAGGCCGCTTCTGACTCCCAGGAGACTGACGACCCCTCTTTCCACCGGAGAAATCTCTAAAATGCCTGTGCAGGGAAAAGAGAGGGACAGGCACATCAGGCGCGCTGTCTATGTTCATTGCAAGGAACTCAGCCAGCTGAGGTGTTCTGAAGCCGCCACGACAACAGCGCATGATTTTTTTTTAAAAAGGCTGAATGCAAACGGTGAAATGCTGGTAGTTTTAAATCGCCGTCCAAATGCCTGAGGTAAGGGCATCTGAACCGGTCACGGCGTCTGTGTGGATGGGAGGGAGAGAGGGGAGCGACATGACTTCAAAATTAAGACGCCTTTAGGATTTCAAGCAGGCACAAGGTTTAGTGGGAAGAAAGACACATAAAGACATAGGCACAGATAGACACAGTCTGAGGAAGGGTCTCGGCCCGAAACGTTGCCTATTTCCTTCGCTCCATAGATGCTGCCTCGCCCGCTGAGTTTCTCCAGCACTTGTGTCCACCACAGAAAATGCTGGAGTAACTCAGCGGGCCAGGCAGCATCTCGGGACAACATGGAGCGGTGATGTTTCGGGTTCTTCAGACTAAAAGTCAGGGGAGAGGGAAACGAGAGGCGCAGACCGTGACATTGAGAGATATGACAATGCAAGGTGCCCTGAAAGGTGCGATCCCGACTCCAATCCCCCATTGTACGCGGAGCAAGAAGCAACGTGCATGTCCTGTCCCTTTAAGAACATTCAATCGGAATCCCCATGCTTAGCAATCCCACTGAGACACAACAGCAACAAGTTATACCGCGAACCTCACAGTCCCAGAGCGCCCATGCAATAACTCACACTTCAAACCCTATCGCCAAAGGGCACCGCGACCGCCTATTTGTCAGCGATTTGTATGTTTGCACATAATTAGACAAAATATTTGGTTCTCCATTTCTTCTCCTGGTGCGCTGCATGTGGAAAGACTCAGTCTGAAGAAGGGTCTCGACCCGAAACGCCACCTATTCCTTCTCTTCAGGGATGCTGCCCGACCCGCTGAGTTGCTCCAGCCTTTCTGTGTTTACGGTGCAAACCAGCGCATGCAGTTCCTTCCGACACGCTCAACAAAACTGTTGACCAGAAGTCTGACAACGGTTTTTTTTGGTGTGTGAATGATAAATATTAGATGGATAATAGGTGTCCCCAAAAAAGTTACAACGCATCTAGCTGTAAATTGAAGATAGAGTAACTGCATTCCTTATCTCTAGAGATGCTGCCTGCCCCGCTGACTCACTCCAGAATTGTGTGTCTATCTGCTGGAGTAACTCGGCTGGCCAGCCAGTATCTCTGGAGAAATTGGTCCGAAGAAGGGTCTCGACCAGAAACGTCACCTGTCCCTTTTCTCCAGAGATGCTGCCTGTCCCGCTGAGTTGCTCCAGCATTTTTGTGTCTATCTTCGGTGTAAACCAGCATCTGCAGTTCCTTCCAGAACAAATTAAGATAGATTTCTTATTAGTAACTCGAGGACAGGCAGCATCTCTGGAGAGAAGGAATGGGTCGAGACCCTTCTTCAACAACCATTGACATGTATTGGCACGAGAAACTGCAGATGCTGGTTTGCATGGGGGGAAAAGTGCTGGAGTAACTCAGCGGGTCAGTCAGCATCTCTGAACGTCTTGGGCAGGTGATGATTCGGGTCGGGGAGATGCCGAATACCGTTGGGACAAGATTTAGCGGTGGCGCACTTACTGTGTAGATTCTCGCTGTGTGTGCCATTAATCTTCCCGTCGGGCAGCACTTGGAGGTGAAAGCCGATGCCCACGTTACAGTAAAGGCGCCGCAGTCGCTTGATGCCCAGCAGATAGTCCGTCTCCCGGCTGATGGCCCTCCTGTCGCCGGGGAGGAGTCGAGGCATGGAGCGCGACAGCAGCGTCTCCCATTTGCGCTCCAAGGTCGCGTTGTGTCGGGCGGGGAGAGGAGCGCAGCACGCCAAATCCGACACCAGTCCAAGGAACAGGATTGGCAAGGAGGCCGACTGAATCGCTGTGTTGCAGAACATCTCGATCAACGTGTGCACACGTGGTTGGCAAATCTCTTGCACTAAAAATACCTCGGCTCTAGCTCCACTTTGTCGCTTTTATTTTGAGCGCACATTAAAATGAAAGGCAAATGCTCAAGGCGCAGTAGGTGCGCTCTTTACATTGCGGGGCTGAGTTGCAGGTCCGTCCGCAACAGCTGCCTTGATTCCAACTTGCCAACCGCTCCAAATGGTCAACTTTGGACTCGGGGAAGGGGAGGGGTGGTGGTGGTGGTGGTGGTGGTGGTGCTGGGGAGGGTGGGGAGGGGGGAAAGCCCTCTGTCAAGTGTTCTTCTCCCGACGCTACGGCCATACTGACTTACCGTCTGACCATGATATTTATACTCATCGGTACGGTCACCTATGACATCACCACCTAGCCCACTCCACACTCGCTCACTCGCTCCGAGTCATCTCATCTGCTGCATCATCGGCAGGCTCACGGGCCAGTGGTTTCACGCTGAATAGACTTGTTTTGAAGTGAACTTATTTAAAACAAAAACTTTGCCTGCATGTGTGTTCATGCGTGTGTGCGCGCCCGCCCGTGTGCAAGAATATGTGCACAAGCGGGCTGTATCCTTTAATATATAAGCAGAATATGTATATATGTATATATATGGTAGCGCATATTCGGATAAATCTATAGAGTCATTTACACGAGGATCTATATTTTGTAAATTTAACTGTACATAATCTGTAAAATGTGGCCATATATATAGCAAATAGCTGCATACATGTGCAATACATATATATATAGCAATATATATTAAATATATAGTAATATGCAGTATAACTGATATATATGACAATATATAACAATAACGATCTAAATGTAACTATATATAGCTGTTTATATATGAAGTTATATATACATACACGTGCGCGCACAAATATATATTCATGTCTATACGCGTGTGTGCATATATATACATATATATGTGTGTGTACATACACTATATGTGTGTGTACTGTACATATATATGTGTGTGTTTGACTGTGCACACACACATAATAAGTATACAGACTATATTCTCACATATACATGTCATTTCCATGCTAGGTTTAAACGACTGTGTTATAAGTTTATTTTATGAAATGATAGTCTTGAATGCGAACATCAACGTATTTGTCACTGAGGCATAGATCCATATCCATAACCACAGTCTCCTCACTAGGGCAAGTTGTGCGGATGAGTGAACGGCGAGGATTCTGACCACGGACAGGGTGCATGTCCCAATCACAGCCTCGGAGAGGTGCCAGGTTCAGTGTTTTAACTGCTGTTAAAGCTCACGGTAGTGCCCTCGGTACACAATTAAACCCCCGGTGATACTCACGTTCTCACTTAAAGGTTGCCTTTCTGTTGCATAATATCACCTGAAATATAGTTACTGTGATACAGACTGCGTTTTGGTTTGTAAAACGGCGTCTACGCTCAATAATCAGGAGTCAAGTGTGTTTTATTGTCGTATGTCACGGTGGCGCAGCGGTAGAGCGCCAGGGACCCGGGTTCGATCCTGACTACGGGGGCTGCCTGTACCGTTCTCCCCGCGACCTGCGTGAGTTTTCTCCGGGTGCACCGGTTTCCTCCCACACTCGAAAGACGTACAGGTTTGTCAGTTTTTTTTTTGGTATACATGTAAATTCTCCCTCGTGTGTGTGTGTGTGTGTAAGGTAGTGTTAGTGTTCGGGGGTCGCTGGTCGGTGTGGGCCGAAGGGCCTGTTTCCGCGCTGTATCTCTGTACTAAACCATGTACCGAAACCAAACGGAACAATGAATTGTTTCCACTTGCATCAGAACAACGGGTCTGCAAACACAATACTGAGAGTTAACATAATAGACAAAAGAAAAAGCCAAATAAACTAAAATATATATTATTGCCAAATAAAAACTCGAAGTCTCAGATGCAACCAAGACAGTTCGCTGTTCCTTATATCTACAGAATATGGTACTACCATTCGGGTTTTGAAACGTTCCCGTTATATTTATGCTTGAAAAATGTCGAATTCAGATGCACCATTCAGAGCGCACAAGTGAGTGGGGATTAAATAAACCCTTTGCAAAATCCTGCATATTGGTCTGTTTTGGATCAAATGAGTAATGGTAACAAGGGAGCAGAATGAATTGCGTCGAATTTGTTTTCAAAAGGCGCACCAAATGTCATCTTCTGCGTGACAACTGCACGGAGCGCCAGAGTTTTAAAGTCAACAGGTGCCGCACATGTCGGATCGCTTGGACGAAGCAGCGGTTTGGACGCGCTGCCGTGTTAAAAGTGAGTCAGGTCTTGCTGCAGCTCAGCGGCAACCCTGTCTTTGTCACTTTAGGAGCAACGCCGTTGATGGGGGGACTCCCCGCTGGCCCGGGCGAGATGCATTGCACTGGCCACCGGTGAGGCAGGCGGCAGCCCAGAGGAGTTGCCTTAAGCGAGTGAGTGACCTTCTGAAGCCGCGCTTTGTCTTTTTTTAGTCCTGACAGTTATCAGTGAGCGTTAGAACGTGTGTCACCCCCCCCCCCCCCCCCCAACTCCTTGTCAGCGTCCAGTCCAGCATGTACCAAGCCAAGTCAAGAGAGTTTATTGTCATGTGTCCCAGATAGGGCTATGACATTCTTGCTTGCTGCAGCACAACAGATTATTGCATGCATGAATCGATTGGCCTTCAGAGTGGGATTTGGTGCAGTCACCATTTATATGCACGGCTCCCTTCATTCTGAAAGGCTTGGCGGTGAAATTTGACGCAATTGCATCAATTTGCTCCGGCGCGCTTCTAAATCATGAACTTTCTTTGTTGTTGGGCAAAAGGCAAAGTGTCCAGAGTGATCATGTGTCCCCCAAATGGAACGATCACATTCTCGGCACAACAGATAAGTAAACATTGTAGATGAACACGAAATGCTGAACTTCTTAAGTGAGTTCGGTAGGAGTGATAGGAGCAGAATTAGGCCATTAGGCCCATCAAGTCTACTCCTCCATTCAGTCATGGCTGATCTATCTTTTTTTTTTAAGGTTTATTTAAATAGGGACAGATACAAAAACACAGATACACTTGAAACAGTCATCTGATGTATGCACCATAGTCTTTTTAGCCAAAGCTAATTCGCAACACTTATCCCTAGTAGGGCTTTTGGTTAAAAATGATAATATAGATTAACATTATTAAAAATAGGGAAATGGAAATGGAAATGAGATTTTAAAAAATGGAAAAGGGAAAAAGACATACAGAGAGAGCACAGTGTAAAAACTAAATATGAGAACAAGATTGGTGCTGAATTAGCCACAATTTTGGGTTTCTTTTGAATGTGACATATGTAGGGATACATTTCAAGTGGTCTGGCAGTGAGTTCCATAATTTTGTCCCTTTCACTGAAAAGGCAGTTTGAGCTTTCTCTCTTCATCCCATTTTCCCGCCCTCTCCCCAAAACCACTGACACCCGTACTAATGGACAATCCATCCATCTCTGCCCTAAAAAATATTCATTGGCCTGGCCTCCACAGCATTCTGTGGCAAAGAATTCCACTGATTCACCACCCTACTCAGCAGGGCAGGCAGCATCCCTGGAGAGAAGGAATGGGCGATGTTTCCGGTCGAGACCCTTCTTCCAACTCAACACAGTACACCGTAAAACCCATCACAAACAGCAAAAGTTCAGGGTCGACAAAAAATGCTGGAGAAACTCAGCGGGTCAGGCAACATCTATGGATAGAAGGAATAGGCGACATTTCAGGTCGAGACCCTTCTTCAGACTCTCCCGAAACGTCACCAATTCCTTCTCGCCATAGATGCTGCCTCGCCTGCTGTTTCTCCAGCATTTTTTGTATACCTTCGATTTTTCCAGCATCTGCAGTTCTTTCTTAAACAAAAGTTCAGTGTGTATATATATGTTTTTGTTATATATATATATATAAAACAAAAACAGACAAATTAAGAGACAATAATAGTGCAAAATGAAACATAATGCCCCGTCTATATAGTTGTGAGCCTATTTAGAGGTTGTAGTGTTTAATAGCTTGATGCTTGTAATGAAGAAGCTATTCCTAAAGATAGGCACAACGTGCTGAAGGAACTCGGTGGGTCAGGCAGCATCTCTGGAGAAAAGGAATAGGTGACCTTTCGGGTCGAGACCCTTCTTCAGACATAAGTTGCTCCTGAACCTGGACTTTACAGTTTTCAGGGTCAACTGCAAGGCCAATAAAAGAACATGTTGGTAAAAGGAACTGCAGATGCTGCAATCTTGAGCAAAACACAAAGTGCTGGAAGAATGAAACTGGTCAGGCAGCATCTGTGGAGGGAATGGGCATTCAACATTTTGGGTTCGGACACTTCTTTAGACCCGGCTTCCTATTTATTCCCTCCACAGATGCCGCCCGACCCGCCGAGTTCCTCCAGCACTTTGTGTTTTGCTGAAGATTCCAGCACCTGCAGTTTCTTGACTCAACAATTTTTATTAGTTGGATGAAACATTCTGAACAGTGTAGAAATGATAAGTTCACAAGTTCATACGTTGTAGGAGCAAATTAGGCCATTCAGCCCATCAACTCTACTCCGTCATTCAATCATGGTTGATCTATCATCCTCTCTCAACCCCATTCTCCTGCCTTCTCCCCCTGACACCCATACTAATCAGGAATCCACCAATCTCCACCGTAAAAATATTCATTCAAGTCAACAACTCCACAGCCATCTGTGGCACAGAATTCCACAGATTCACCAACCTTTATCAAATTGATCAAACGCTATGCAAAAGTGTGAATATACCTTTTTGTAAGGAGTGCATGTTGTGAGATGAGAGCGTGGAGGGGTATAAAGAAAGCAGTGGAGTGAATGGGCCTTCAAACAATCTAGCACCGGCAAGATGGGGCGAAAGGCCTTTTTCTGGGATGTCCCAAAACCCATCAACTTGTTTATAATCCTTCTCTATTCGATGCTTCGATTGGACATAGGTGGTAGGAGTCTTGATATTCTTGGAGAATAAAATTATCTAACCCAGCCCTATCTTAAAAAAAAACAGTAAGCCTGAGTTTTTTCCATTGTTAAGGATGTCCCTACAAGACTTGAAGAATCATTTCAGTAGATATTATCAGTTAGTTTATTATCAAGGGCACCAAGGTGCAATGAATAGCTTTTGTTACGTGCTATCCAGTCAGCAGAAAGAGAATACGAAATTCATAGCGAAAGGATTTGAGTATAGGAGCAGGGAGGTTCTACTGCAGTTGTACTGGGTTTTGGTGAGGCCACGCCTGGAGTATTGCGTACAGTTTTGGTCTCCAAATCTGAGGAAAGACATTCTTGCCATAGAGGGGGTACAGAGAAGATTCACCAGACTGATTCCTGGGATGTCAGGACTTTCATATGAGGAAAGACTGGATAGACTCGGCTTGTACTCGCTGGAATTTAGAAGATTGAGGGGGGATCTTATAGAAACTTACAAAATTCTTAAGGGGTTGAACAAGCTAGATGCTGGAAGATTGTTCCCGATGTTGGGGGAGTCCAGAACAAGGGGTCACAGTCTAAGGATAAGGGGGAATTCCTTTAGGACCGAAATGAGGAAAACATTCTTTACACAGAGAGAGGTGAGTCTCTGGAATTCTCTGCCACAGAAGGTAGTTGAGGCCAGTTCATTGGCTATATTTAAGAGGGCGTTAGATGTGGCACTTGTGGCAAAAGGGATCAGGGGGTATGGAGAGAAGGCAGGTGCGGGATACTGAGTTGGATGATCAGCCATGATCACATTGAATGGCGGTGCAGGCTCGAAAGGGCCGAATGGCCTACTCCTGCACCTATTTTTCTATGTTTCTATGTTTCTAATAGATGATTACAATCGAGCCATTTACAGTGTACAGATACAGGATAATGCAATGTGAAAGCCACCACTGGATGATTAGACCTACAAAGTTTTCTCTCATTCACAACAGGCCAAATCTGTACAATTCATACAAGCAGTCACTTTACATGCAGGTTAGACCAGGAATGTTGGTCTCTCTCCTGGTGGGCCAAGCAAGATTGCAACAATCCCTGTGGAAGATTTATTACATCCCATTCCCATCTTCCAGGTCAGGGCTGTTATGTTATTTAATCCCACCACCATGCGCACTGCACATCAGTCTTCAATGCCTTTATTCCATCGCCTCCTTAGCTTCATCTGTATTTTACTTGTGTGTTGTTGTTGACGATAGCTGTGATCAGACAGAGCTTGCTCGGAAAGCATAGAGTTGCCAGGAAGGTTGGCGTTTCAAAGACTGACTGGCTCAACGGTCCGACTCCGGTCAGTCCAGACGCAGACGGCTAATAAAGAGCTGGACGTGTCCAAACAGGTGTGGAGATCCCAGCAACCTGAGAGTGGCTAATGCCCCAAACAGATGGAGGTGAATGACACTGGGCAGCTAAGCAAGAGTCAGTAAATCTTCCCTCCATTGTCTCGAGGGTTCAGATGAGCATTGATAGACACAAAAAGCTGGAGTAACTCAGCGGGTCAGTCAACATCTCTGGAGAAAAGGGGGCGGTGACGTTTCGGGTCCGGACCCTTCTTCCGACCGAGATTCAGGGGAAAGGGAAATGAAAGATATAGACGTTGATCGTAAGATCACAAGAGATGGGAGCAGAATTAGGCCATTCGGCCCATCAAGTCTACTCTGCCATTCAATCATGGCTGATCTATCTCTCCCTCCTAACCCCATTCTCACGCCTTCTCCCCATATCCTTTCCCCTATACTAATCAAGAACCTATCTATCTCTGCCTTAAATATATCCATTGACAGCTTTCTGTGGCAAAGAATTTTGCAGATTCACCACCCTCTGACTAAAGAAATTCCTACTCATTTCCTTCCTAAAAGAACGGCCTTTAATTCTGAGGCTATGACCTCTAATCCTAGACTCTCCCACTAGTGGAAACATCCTCTCCACATCCACCCTATCCAAGCCTCTCTGTACATTTCAATGAGGTCCCCCCTCATTCTTCTGAACTCCAGCAAGTACAAGCCCAGTGCCGACAAACACTCATCATATGTTAACTCACTCATTCCTGGGATCATTCTTGTAAGCCTCTTCTGGACCCTCTCCAGAGCCAGCACATCCTTCCTCAAAAATGGAGCCCAAACTTGCTCACAACATACATAAAGAGAGATTTATAACAAATTAATGAAAGATATACAAAAATCTTTTTAAAAAAGGCAATAGACAATAGGTGCAGGAGTAGGCCATTCAGCCCTTCGAGCCAGCACCGCCATTCAATGTGATCATGGCTGATCATCCCCAATCAGTACCCCATTCCTGCCTTCCACCGTATCGATGATCAAGAAATGGCGGAGACCACAATGGTGCATTGTTGGCTGTGGGCCAGATGATAAAGAGTTATACAGACAGTGAAACTCAACAGGACAGCAGTGAAACTAGTATGACGACTAGGATGAGGAAGGGACAGAGAGAGAGGGGATACAAGTGTGACTTAAAGTTAGAGAAATCAATATTCATACCGCCAGGGTGTAAGCTGCCCAAGTGTTGGTCAGCGACTCTGGGAAATTGGAAGCGGGATAATGTGGAACTAGTTTGAAAAGCTGGTCACACAAAAAGCTGGAGAAACTCAGCGGGTGCAGCAGCATCTAAGGAGCAAAGGAGATAGGCGACGTTTCGGGTCGAGACCCTTCTTCAGACTGGTCAGGGATCAGGAAAACGAGAGATATAGACAGTGATGTGGAAAGATAAAGAACAATGAATGAAAGATATGCAAAAAAGTATTGATGATACAGGAAACAGGTAAGCTGTTTGTAGTGTGAAAATGAGAAGCTAGTGTGACTTGGGTGGGGGGGAGATAGAGAGAGAAGGAATGCCAGGGCCCGAGGGCTGAGGGAGAGGTGGGAAGGGGAGGAGGCAGCCTGGGTTAACAGAATTGAGAAAATTCAATGTTCAATGGATGGCGTGGATTCAGTAGGCCGATTAGCTTGTTTCCTGCCATGCTTTTACCTAGCCCACTTTGCTGCTCACTTCCCCACCCCTGCAATCAGCCTGAAGAAGGATCCCGACCTGAACCATCACCTATCCACATGCTCTGGGGATGGTGCCGGACCAGCTGAGTTACTCAAACACTTTGTGCCTTTCCTTGACCTATTTTCATGCTGCATCTCTAAACTAAACTAAACTACAAACCATGATGTGGATTTAAAAATGATTAGGAGCCCTTTTCACAATCTCTAAGCTTCATTCTAGAATAAAGTACCTTTTCAAACTACTCACTATTATCTAGCCGAAATCTGCTATTCTTGAGTAAGTTCCCTAGGTAAGATATCTCCATCCAGTGAGCCGCCATTTAACATCTTATCTTCGGCATTCATTCAGGATTCAGAAACAACATGTTGGAAGAATTCATGTTGGAAGGCAGCATCTTTGTAGGGAATGGATGGATGACATTTCAGGTGTGAAAAAGGGTCCTGAACTGAAACATTGCCTCGCCTTTGACCTGAAATATTGCATATCCAAATGTTGCAAAAAATGAGGAGGAAGCTTTGACTTGTGAACAAAGCAAACAAGAACTGGAAATAAACCAAAAAATAGAAGAATCTTGCTGGATTTCATGGTATGATCAGATATGTGAGGAAATTCGAGACGATGGATGAGGAATACTTACAAAATTCTTAAGGGGTTGGACAGGCTAGATGCAGGAAGATTGTTCCTAATGTTGGGGAGGTCCAGGACAAGGGGTCGCAGTTTAAGGATAAGGGGGAAATCCTTTAGGACCGAGATGAGAAGGACTTTTTTCACACAGAGAGTGGTGGGTCTCTGGAATTCTCTGCCACAGAGGGTAGTTGAGGCCAGCTCATTGGCTATATTTAAGAGGGAGTTAGATGTGGCCCTTGTGGCTAAGGGGATCAGGGGGTATGGAGAGAAGGCAGGTACAGGATACTGAGTTGGATGATCAGCCATGATCATATTGAATGGCGGTGCAGGCTCGAAGGGCCGAATGGCCTACTCCTGCACCTAATTTCTATGTTTCTAAATGACACTGAATCTTGCTGGATTTAATGGTATAGACCTGTATGCGAGGAGCTTTGTGGAGCGGCACAGTGGCAGTGGTAGAGTTGCTGCCTTGCACAGCCAGAGAACCGGGTTCGATCCTGACCACGGGTGCTGTCTGTGCGGAGTTTGTACATTCTCCCTGAGTTTGCTCCGGGATGCTCCAGTTTCTTCCCACATCCCAAAGATGTGCAGCTTTGTAGGTTAATTAGCTTCTGTAAATTGGTCCCGATGTTTAGGATGGAACCAGTGTATGGGTGATCATTGGTTGGCATGGACTCAGTGGGCCGAAGGGCCCATGTCCGCACTGTATCTCTCACCAAAGCTAAGTTAAGCTGGAGAACAAGATGGATGAGCAGATGACATTGAAAGTTACATGGAAATATGATGCGTTAGCAAATCCTGAAAGATGGCTTAAAAAGACAGGGACAGCTTAATATTTTTTTCTAATAGGACTGAGACATTATAAAAGGAGAGAGGTGGCAGTGGCAATTCTGATTGGAGAAACATGTCCAACTTTGAGAGGGATGATAGAAGAAGCATCAAATACGACCATGGGAACAGAAGTCGTGAAATGGAACACACGATGCTTGGATTGTAGTCAAGAGTTCCAAAAAAAGACACAGAGTGCTGGAGTAACTCAACAGGTCAAGCAGCACTCTGGAGCTCATGGATCAATGGCATTTCAGGCCAGGACCCTTCTTTATCCATGTCCTCACAAGATTCTGCCAGACCCATTGAGTTACTCGAGCAATTTGTGTCTTTCCTTTGTAAACCAGCATCTACAGTTCCTTGTGTCTACTCAAGAACTTCAACCAGTCTGCGGAGAACAGCGGAACAACTTTGTGAGCAAATTGCTGAGAAATGCAAAATTCTAGGGCAGCATTATTTGGGGAGGGGGGGGGTTCAATATCCTTCTTAACTGAGATACAATTCTTGATCAATTATCCTCTGTTGTCATGACTGTAACTAGTTCAACTTAACTTCAATCCTCAATATATAAAACTGTATAGTAATTTGGATATTTAACAGACTCTCAATGTTGTTGTATTATTGAGGCAATTGATTCAATGTGTTGAACATGAACATAGATGTAAAGATACCTCACAATAGGTGAAATGCCTTGTAAAGAGCCTTCACAAGAGGGGCGTTCACAAAAGATACTGCACAAGGGCGGTACAGTGGAGTAGCAGTAGAGTACCGCCTTACAGCGTCAGAGACCCGGGTTTGATCCAGACTACGGGTGCTGTCTGTAAGGAGTTTGTACGTTTTCCCAGTGACCGCGTGGGTTTTCTCCGGGTGCTCAGGTTTCCTCCCACACTACAAAGACGTACAGGTTTGTAGGTTAATTGGCTTCTATAAATTGTAAATTGTCCCCAGTGTGTAGGAGAGTGCTGATGTACAAGGATCGCTGGTCGGCGTGGACTCCGACCCGACCAGTATAACTGTTTCCGCGCTGTATCTCTAAACTAAAGCTAACCTACACTAAATCTATGAAGTTTAAAGTAAAGCTCGTGGTAAGAGGTCTCAGGATTGGCCTATGCCCTGCTGATGGAAGGAGGGAGCATGCCAGTGGCAGTAAGTGGGTGTCGGCACTAAGAGGAATTGGACTGTAAAAGGGTGTGACAAGTGCATTGATGAGTAACCAGGGCCGGCCTTAGGAGGTGCGGGGCCCAATTGGAAACAATTTTGGTGAGCCCCAGGTTCCCAGCCAAGCTCTCTAGATTCATAGAAATATAATTAAAGTCTATTATAGGTGGTAGAATGGAAATTAATCAAAATGTGCACTTAAAAAATGCCTGAGAGTTAATGGACCAAACAGATCTAAGCTACATTTTGATATAAAATTGCATACATGTAAGCCTACAAGTAACAAACAAAATGCGTAGATCACCTCTGAAAAGTAGTTACAGTACCACTTGTTTTAGTGACTGTGAAATGAAAAAAAAAAAGTAATTTAATTAAATAGATCCTGGAAAACCAATAACCATTGGTGAAAAACCAGTGCAGGCATTACATTTACCTAACTTAGTTGTGTGTGTGTGTGTTAGTTGTCTGTGCATTATGTGTGTGGGGGGGGGAGGGAGGGAGAGAAGGGAGGGAGGGGGAGAAGGGAGAGAAGGAAGGGAGGGAGGGAGGGAAGGACAGAAGGGAGGAAGGACAGAAGGGAGGGAGGGAAGAGGGGAAGGAGAGAAGGGAGGGAGAGGGGCCGGTGGCAGGAGCAGATGCCGGGGTCTGGACGGACGGGTGTGAGCTGAGGCCGTTGTTTGTAAATGTTGCTCCAAGCCCCGGCCCGGCCCTCTGTGTAGTGTTCACCGCATCTCCCCGTGGAGAGAGAGGGGTGGAGCTGGGGCTGTGTACGTGAAGCACGGCGACTGGAGGGGCGGGAGCACTGCCGTGAGCGAACGACCCACCTCCCCCTCTCCCCCCTCTTCCCCTTCTCCATTCCCCTTCACACACCCCTCCCCATCTACCCCTTTCTTCCCCCTCCACCCCTCTACTCTCTCTCCGCCCTGCTCTCCCCCATCCACCTGGGGTAGATCTACCCGAGCCGAGAGTAGATTTCTCTGGCGCGAGGCCCCCTTACTCGCGGGACCCAATTGGGAGCAATCGGTCCAATCAGCTTATGGCCGGCCCCGTGAGTAACCAGTTATAAAGGGCAAGATGATCATTCCAAATCATTTTCACCTTCACAGTTCTATCTTCCCCAGGGTTTTCACCTGTCCCTCAGGACATGAAGCTGGATAAGGTGATGTCCAGTGTTCTGTGAAGATCACTTGTTCCAATGCTGTAGGATTCATGTTGATCATGGTGCCAGCTCAGATATTCTCATTTCATTGATGTAGGAAGGAAGTGCAGATGCTTCTAGGTTATGTTTCAGGTCAAAACCGTTCTTCAGAAGAAGGGTCTCAACCCGAAACGTCACCCGTGCCTTTTCTCCAGAGATGCCGCCGGTCCCGCTGAGTTGCTCCAGCATTTTGTGTCCATCTTCTCCATTCATTGGGTCCATTGAAGGAGATAATTGGCCTCTCGCTTGGTGAAATACATACAAGCAAGAAAATGTTGGCAACAGGGATAGCAAAGAAAGGTTTATGGAGATGTCCAGCCAACTGGACATATCTGGTGCACTTTGGACAGGGCTAATGGGTCAAGGCCGACCATGGGTTGAAGTGGACAGTGGACAAAGGCAGATAAACTCAAGATGTAAGATGTTAAAGAAGGAACTGCAGATGCTGGAGAATCGAGGGTTACACAAAAGGCTGGAGAAACTCAGCGGGTGCAGCAGCATCTAAGGAGCGAAGGAGATAGGCGACGTTTCGGGTCGAGACCCTTCTTCATTCCTTCTCTCCAGAGATGCTGCCTGTCCCGCTGAGTTACTCCAGCATTTTGTGTCCATCTTCGGTTTAAACCAGCATCTGCTGTTCCTTCCTAGACCCTTGGAGCCCTTGGGTTTGGTCTGCTGCCCAATGAGATCAACGCTCTTAAGGTAGGCTTACCACCCTATAAGATTATGCCCCTTATGCCATCTTGTCCACCGCCACTTAAACATAGAACACAGAAGCGCCGAATGGCCTGCTCCTGCACCTATTGTCTAGTACAGCACGGGAACAGGCCCTTCAGCCCACAATATCTGTGTCAACCATCATGCCAAGATAACCTAATATAATCTGCACATGATCCATATACCTCCATTCCCTGCATATCCATGGGTCTATTTATTAATTCATCACATTTTATTAATATTCAATACCACATGTCTTTACTTTCCCACATGCTTTACTTTTGATAATTCTTTCTGTCTTATTAAGTTTAGTAAAGTCACGTCAAGTCACTTTTATTTCTATAGCACATTTAAAAAACCACTCTCATTGGCCAAAGTGCTTTACATTGGTGGAGGTACTAACGTTATACAACATTACCACACTAACTTAATAACTCTTATAATTAAGGTGAGTTCAGTCCCTCAAAAGTTTAGTTTAGTTTAGATATACAGTGCGGAAACAGGCCCTTCGACCCACCGAGTCCACGCTGACCAACGATCACCCGTACACCAGTTCTATCCCACACACTAGGGATTATTTACAGAAGCCAATTAACCGGCAAACCTGCACGTCTGTGGAGTGTGGGAGGGAGGCGCAGCACCCGGAGAAAACCCACGTGGTCACAGAGGTAACGTGACAGCACCCGCGGTCAGGATTGAACCCGGGTCTCTGAGGCTGTAAGGCAGTGATTCTATCGCTGCACCACCGTGCCACGCTAACTTAACTCCTATAACCAAGGTGATTTCAGTCCCTCAAAAGACCTTGAAAAACACCATAAACAGTGTTATCACACAAAGGATAATCTCATTCATATCATATTCCTGCCTCCACTATTTTGACAGAGACAACTGCTAACCATTTAACATAAACTGGATGAAACGCTCATCAAAGTAGAAGTGAGAACGACTTGATAAAGGCAAGTCAGGTATCTGCAAGCCAGCATTGTTGCCATTCATTTCACTTTGATAAGATCTGAATCGATTCTCAACTTACTTGGTGTAGCAAATGGTGTAGCATGCAGGTACAGCAGGCAGTGAAGAAAGCGAATGGCATGTTGGCCTTTATAACAAGAGGAATCGAATATAGGAGCAAAGAGGTCCTGCAGTTGTACAGACCCCTTGTGAGACCACACCTGGAGTATTGTGTGCTGTTTTGGTCCCCTAATTTGAGGAAGGACATTCTTGCTATTGAGGGAGTGTAGCATAGGTTCACAAGGCGGGATTGTCATATGCTGAGAGAATGGAGCGGCTGGGCTTGTATACTCTGGGGTTTAGAAGGTTGAGAGAGGATCTCATTGAAACATATAAGATTAAGATATAAGAAAACATATAAGGGTTTGGACACGCTAGAGGAAGGACACCTGTTCCCGATGTTGGGGGAGTCCAGAACCAGGGGCCACAGTTTAAGAATAAGGGGTAAGCCATCTAGAATGGAGATGAGGAAACACTTTTTCATACAGAGAGTTGTGAGTCTGTGGAATTCTCTGCCTCAGAGGGCAGTGGAGGCCGGTTCTCTGGATACTTTAAAGAGAGAGCTAGATAGGGCTCTTAAAGATAACGTAGTCAGGGGATATGGGGAGAAGGCAGGAACAGCGTACTAATTGGGGATGATCAGCCATGATCACATTGAATGGCGGTGCCGGCTCGAAGGGCCGAATGGCCTACTCCTGCACCTATTGTCTATTGCCTATTGTAAAGTCTATCATTTAGCGTGACTTCAGCAAGCTAAAGACATTTTCAAGATGACACAAAGTCCTGGAGTAACTCAGCGGGTCAAGCAGCATCTCTGGAGAACATGGATAGGTGACGTTTCGCATCGGGACTCTTCAGAAGACTCTTAATGGAGAGGATTTCCAAAGTCTACAGAGTGATTTAGGCCAGTTGGAAAAATGGGCTGAAAGATGGCAGATGGAGTTTAATGCTGATAAATGTGAGGTGCTACACCTTGGCAGGACAAATCAAAATAGGACATACATGGTAAACGGTAGGGAATTGAAGAATACAGTTGAACAGAGGGATCTGGGAATAACCGTGCATAGTTCCTTGAAGGTAGAATCTCATATAGATAGGGTGGTAAAGAAAGCTTTTGGTATGCTAGCCTTTATAAATCAGAGCATTGAGTATAGAAGCTGGGATGTAATGTTAAAATTGTACAAGACGTTGGTGAGACCAAATCTGGAGTATGGTGTACAATTTTGGTCGCCCAATTATAGGAAGGATGTCAACAAAATAGAGAGGGTACAGAGGAGATTTACTAGAATGTTGCCTGGGTTTCAACAGCTAAGTTACAGAGATAGGTTGAATAAGTTAGGTCTTTATTCTCTGGAGCGCAGAAGGTTAAGGGGTGACTTGATAGAGGTCTTTAAAATGATGAGAGGGATAGACAGAGTTAATGTGGACAAGCTTTTCCCTTTGAGAATAGGGAAGATTCAAACAAGAGGACATGACTTTAGAATTAAGGGACAGAGGTTTAGGGGTAACATGAGGGGGAACTTCTTTACTCAGAGAGTGGTAGCGGTGTGGAATGAGCTTCCAGTGGAAGTCGTGGCGGCAGGTTCGTTGGTATCATTTAAAAATAAATTGGATAGGCATATGGATGAGAAGGGTATGGAGGGTTATGGTATGAGTGCAGGCAGGTGGGACTAAGGGAAAAAAGTTGTTCGGCACGGACTTGAAGGGCCGGATTTGGCCTGTTTCCGTGCTGTAATTGTTATATGTTATATGGTTATAGATGCAGATCTATAGGCTTTGGGTAAGCTGCATTTGGGCAGTTCTGGTCGCCCCATTACAGGAAAGACACCGAGGCTTTTAGAGAGGGTGCAGTTTACCGGAATATTGTCTGGATTAGAGGGATCAGCTACAGGGAAGGGGTTGGACAGACATGGATTGGTTTCTCTTGAAGGTCAGCGATTGAGGGAAGTATCGATAGAATTATATAAATTTATATATAGCTAGCGTAGACAGTCAGAACCGTTTCTCCAGGGTGGAAAATCCAACACTAGGGGGCATAGCTATAAGGCGAGAGGGGGGGGGGGGGGAGGGGGGGGGGGGGAGTTTATTGCAAATGTGGTGGATATGTTGTATTACACATGAGAGCGGTGGGTGCCTGGAACCAGAGGTGGTGTTGGAGACAATGACGTTTAAGATGCTTTTAGACAGGCAAATGGAAGTGCAGGAAATAGAGGGATATGGGTCATGCACAAGCAGGTGAGACCAGTTTGACTTGGCATCAAGTTTAAGAAGGAACTGCAGGCGTTGGAAAATCGAAGGTAGACAAAAGTGCTGGAGAAACTCAGCGGGTGCAGCAGCATCTATGGAGCGAAGGAAATAGGCAACGTTTCACGTTGCCTATTTCCTTCGCTCCATAGATGCTGCTGCTGCACCCGCTGAGTTTCTCCAGCACTTTTGTCTACCCTTGACTTGGCATCATGTTCTGCACAAGCACTGTGGGCCAAATACACGGTGTGAACTTACCACACACATATATATATATATATATATATTAGCTGCTGAAAGTATGCATGGCGCAGCTCAGTGTAATGCAATTACAATGTAAAATTAGATGCCAAAAATAAGAAAGGTTTTTTTTGGGGGGGTGAAAAAAAAGTCACCAAACCTGATGTCGTTTCGCGGCTTGTGTGCGCGTTTTCTTCTCGCTGTGCCGCCCGCTCAAGCATTGCATTTCCACAGCCTTGTGGTTGCATTGCCCCTAGCGCGGACAAGTAGCACAGGAACTCCTGCGTGCGCAGGAAGCCACTGCTGAAGCTTTCTTCAGTGCTGGGACGATGATTATTGCCCCCAGGCCACGCTTTCATCTGCAGCTGTGAGCAAAAGCCATGCTCCTTCCTTCCCTCCAACCGGCGGAGTGCCTATCTTGTCCTGACAGCACTCACTTCAATACAAGTCGTACATCAAGCATGGAGCGAGAGTGGAGAGGAGTATTTTTCTGCATCTGTTTTTTTTTCTAAAGTGTAGGAAGGAACTGCAGGTCGACACAAAATTCATTCATTCATTCATTCATTCATTCATTCATTCATTCATTCATTCGTTTGTCCATTCAAATGCTGGAGTCACTCAGCGGGACAGGCAGCATCTCCGGAGGGAAGGAATGGGTGGCGACCCTTCTTCAGACTGGTCCTTCAGACGGTGCTGGCTCTACTCCCCCGCTGAGTTATTCCAGCATGCTGTCCCTATCTTCAGTTTGAACCAACATGTGCAGTTCCTTCCTACACAAGGGAACTGCTGCTGTTGGTTTAAACCGAAGATAGACACTAGTAGCTGGAGTAACTCAGGAGAACATGGATAGGCGACGTTTCGGGTCGATACCCTTCTTTTCCTGGCCTACTACATCTTCGGTGAACATGGGTAGGCGACGTTTTGGGTCGAGGTTGCTTTTCCTCCCCTACTACAATCAGTCTGAAAAAGCTATATTTTGATAAGCTATATTTGAGAGGGAGTTAGGTGTGGCCCTTGTGGCTAAGGGGATCAGAGGGTATGGAGAGAAGGCAGGTACGGGATACTGAGTTGGATGATCAGCCATGATCATATTGAATGGCGGTGCAGGCTCGAAGGGCCGAATGGCCTACTCCTGCACCTAATTTATGTTATATATGTTATATATAAGATCCCGCCTACCGTGTCCTCCGAGGATGCTGCCTGACCCGCCGAGTTACTCCAGCGCGTGTGTCCCTTTTCTCGACCCAAAACATCACCTACTCCTTTTCTCCAGAGATGCTGTCTGACCCGCCGAGTCACTCCAGCTTTTCAAGTCTATCTTTATTTTTTTTCTGAAAGCATTGTGTTTAATTTCATTTTAAAACTTTTTTTTTCCGCACAGGGAACATGTTCAAAGTTAACAGAAAGAGAGCAGAAGAATGTTTGCAAGGCAGATGAAGAAATAAGCCAATTGCCTTCTCGTGTCACTTTGACTTCTCGTGGTGCTGTGGAAGGAAGGAAGGAAGGAAGGGAGCAAGTCATTAGGAAGAAAATGTCAAAAGGATTAGAAGAATGGGTGGGCGGGGAGGCACATATGGAGGCCAAACGCTGGCAGAGTCTACTTGGGCTGAATGCCTTTCCCCCTGCTGTAAAATGCCATGTAATTTTATATAATTCCATGTCTACACTTTGGCGACAATTCCATGCAGTAATAGCCCGTTACCTCTGCCTCAAAACAAAAACTTCAGACTGGGAATTGGCAATTAGTAGCCAAATAGTGGAGGATTGCATTGACAATGTTTATATATTGAACAGATAAGTCGTGAATCTCAAGGAAAATCTCACCTCTTCTCACAAGCCTATTTTTACCCACAGAGCCCGAAGCCTCCAAGTGGCGCAACTGGTCCCCTGGAACAGATCTCCGGAGAAGGTTCGAGTCAAATGGCCACAGGCCTGCAAGATGGCAGTCTGGCATCATATGAAGAGCTGGTCATGGACTGCTGTAAGCAGGGCTGGAAGGCAAGGTGTGTGCCCATCGAGGTTGGCTGCGGAGGTTTTGCAGGGCAATCGCTCTACAAAGCCTTGAGTGCACTGGGTATCAACAGAGTGGCGAGGAGAAGAGCCATCAAGAACGCCGCAGAGGCAGCGGAGAAGGCCTCGAGATGGCTCTGGATTAGGAGAGCAGGTCCACGGGGGGGGAGCGAATGCCACCTGAATACAAGTCATGGACTGGGTCGCCTGGGCGAGGGTGTCTGATGTTGAAAGACCCGAAACACCCGATGACCCCAGGTTACATCACTGATGATGTGTTCAGGAGCATCAGTAGATATATTTTTTATCAAAAAATAATTATAGCATAGTGCAGTGCTCTTAAAAGGTCAATGGTACCGATTGTACCGGTGTTGGCTTATTATTGTTAGGTGGGCTGAGATGCTGTATCGAGATAGAGTGAGGACGTCCCACACTAGGAACTGCAGATGATGGTTTACCACAAAAAAAAGACCCAAAGTGCTGGAGTAATTCAAAGTTTTTAAGCATGAACCTCAGATGCTGTAGACAAAAATGCTGAAGGAACTCAGCGGGTGAGGCAGCATCTATGGAGAGAATGAATAGACTGAAGACGTTAGTCTCGACCCAAAACACCGTCACTGATCACATTGAATGGCGGTGCTGGCTCGAAGGGCCGAATGGTCTACTCCTGCACCTATTGTCTATTGTCTATTATCTATTACCTATTATCTATTATCTATTTCTTCTCTCCACAGATGCTACCTCACCCGCTGAGTTCCTCCAGCATTTTTGAGTAACTCAAAGGGTCAGACAGCATCTCTGGGGGACATCTTTAGGCGACGCTTCAGGTCCGCACCCTTCGGACCTTTTCAGTAGTGTAGACATGAAAAACTGCAGATGCTAGTTTATAACAAAGATAGCTACAGAGTGCTGAGTAAAGCCCCTGTCCCACTTAGGAGACCTAAACAGCAACCTCTGGTGACCTTGCCCGCCACCCAAGGTTTCCATGAGGTCACCGGAGGTTTTGGTCACTCTCCCTAATGGTTGAAAGTGGTTTCCGCGTGGTCGAGGCTTCATCTAGGTTGCTGTTATTTTTTTCATCATGTTTAAAACCGGCCTCGAATAAAAATAGGTTGCCGTTTTAAAAATCGGTATTTTTTCAATCGCATGTCTAGTCGAAGCCGGTTTTCTTCATAGTCGAGGAAGGCTTTCAACATGTGTGTGGGAGGTGGTAGGAGGTTGCAGGTCACCTCCACCTTGATTTTTTTTTTGGGTGGCAGACAAGGTCACCAGAGGTTGCTGTTTAGGTCTCCTAAGTGGGACAGGGGCTTAATAACTCAGCGGGTCAGGCAACACTGTACATTGTGTACTCCTGCCATACAAGAGTACAACAGGTAGAGCAAAAGAGAAAGTGGCTCAGAGTTTAGCTACACAGAAAGTGCAGGTACAAATAAGTGACATCGCTGCATTGAGGTAGACTGTGAGGTGAAAATCCCATTTGCAGTTCGTAAGAGTTTATGAATGGCAAAAGGATAGGAATGAGGTAGAAATTAATCTTTATCTTCATGTCATTTTGAGGAGGAATTTGTTCAAGCATTGCCCAACTAGCTTTTCAATGTCAGCTGTGATACACACCATGTTGGACAAAAATGCTGGAGAAACTCAGCGGGTGAGGCAGCATCTATGGAGAGGAGGAACAACCGAGGAATTCTCCTTCACTCCTCACCTGCTGAGTTTCTCCAGCATTTTTGTCCACCTTCGATTTTTCCAGCATCTACAGTTCTGTCTTAAGCACACCATGTCGGAGAGTGTTTAGTTTAGTAGGTGGCGAAACCGGAGCACCCGGAGAAAACCCACGCAAGTCACGGGGTGAACGTACAAACTCCGTACAGACAGCACCCGTAGTCAGGATCGAACCCGGGTCTCTGGCGCTGTCAGGCAGCAACTCTACCGCTGCACCACCGTGCCGCCCTAATTGTGAAGATTTATTTGCCAGGCTTGCTTATGTTGAACATGTCATTTGCATTTTCCACATGTTTAATAAGCACAGCTTTTCCGGTTGGATTCAAAGCTTTCGTTTTCAACTAACCACAAAATCACTTTGCATCATGAAAGACATTTGCAGACTGCCCACCAGACCTTCACAACTGCTAACTGTATTGTTGCAATCCGACAATCTCTGCTTGGCCTGTCAGCTTTTTTTAAAATTAATGAATGAGAGCATCGCTGAACTTATTCTGCCATCTGATTGTCATTAGTCGCCTCGTGCAGTGTGTGCCATACACGTGTCCTCCAGGCTCCACGCGAATAAAGCAGGGTCGTCAAAAAGACAGCCAGCCAGACGTGTAATCTAGTCTGCAAGCAGGTACCCGATTGTCTCTGAGATGTTCATAGAGTTTAGCAAACGCCAACTTGACCTTAGCAATTGTCGGCTGTGAATTTCAGAGCATTTCGACAGATACAGCCCATGAACAGGCGGGGGTTGTGAAGACGTACATCCATCTTGTGTGGATCAAATTAGAGAACTGCAGATAGCTGCTAGTTTGAACCGAATGTAGACACAATTGCAAGAGTAACTCAGCGGGGCAGGCAGCGAAGAAGGGTCACCCATTCTTTCTCTCCAGAGAATGCTCCTAGTCCCGCTGAGTTACTCCAGCACTTTGTGCCTGGACTGGTCTTTGATTGATTGAAAGACACAGTGTTGAAACAGGCCCACCGAAACCATGCTTACCATTGATCACAACACGTTCACACTAGTTCTATGGAGAAAAAGGATAGGTGAGGTATCGGGTTGGGACCATTCTTACAATAGACAATAGGTGCAGGAGTAGGCCATTCGCCCCTTCGAGCCAGCACCGCCATTCAATGTGATCATGGTTGATCATCCCCAAGCAGTACCCCGTTCCTGTCTTCTCCCCATATCCCCTGACTCCACGATCTTTAAGAGCTCTATCTAACTCTCTCTTGAAAGTATCCAGAGAACTGGCAGGTTTGTGTCTATCTTCAGAATATACCAGCATCTGCAGTTCCTTTCTACACATTTGGTTGGTAACTTTCAGGCATAACTAAATATATAGGAAACAGAGTCTTAGAGCAAGAGCAGGCCATCTAGCCCTTCGAAGCACTGCTCCACCATGCAACAGGATTGTGGACTGAGATTGGTGTCCTGTTCCTGCCTTCTCACCTCATCTTTTGATCTCTTCTTTGAATCACTTCCCAAAAACAGTAATTAACTCAACTGCAGACAATAGGCAATAGACAATAGGTGCAGGATTAGGCCATTCGGCCCCTCGAGCTAGCACTGCCAGTCACTGTAATCATGGCTGATCATCCACAATCAGTCCCCGTTCCTGCCTTCTCCCCATATCCCTTGACTGCTATCTTTAAGAGGTCTATCTAACTCTCTCTTGAGAGTTATGTCTTTCTGACTAGGTTATGCCTTTCTTGATTTGTTTATTTTAGATAATGACTGACATCTTTTCCCTTTTGCCCAAATTCCCCCATTGGCCCAGTTGGTGGAGCTGCTGCCTCACGGCATCAGAGATCCAGGTTCGATCCTGACCTCGGCTGCTGTCCGTCTGGAGTTTGCACGATCTCCCTGTGACCACGCGGGTTTCGTCTGGGTCCTCCAGTTATCTCCCACATCCCAAAGACGTGCGGGTTTGTAGCTGAAATGGTCTCCGTAAATCGCCCCATGATAGAGGTGGACGAGGACGTGGGGTAACAGAACTACTGTGAATGGGTGAAAAACGGTTGGCGTGGACTCGATGGGCCGAAGGGCCTGTTCCCAAGTGCAGCTCTCAAAACTGAAACTACTAAAACTTTTAGTCCTCCAGTCTCATTTATCACCATCATGTTTCATGGTTTTCTGTTTTATACTACGAATGCAGTATCACTATGAATAAATGATACTTTATTATCAAATGTGACATTATTTTGTACTGCGCACACAAGCGTTCAAAGAGTCGCCACATGTAGGATGCTGACAAAGATATAAGATTAGGTCTTCATTCTTTGGAGCGCTGAAGGTTAAGGGGGGGACTTAATTGAGGTCTTTAAAATGATGAAAGGGATAGACAGAGTTGACGTGGATAAGCTTTTCCCATTGAGGGTAGGGAAGATTCAAACAAGAGGGCATGACATGAGAATTAAGGGACAGAAGTTTAGGGGTAACATGAGGGGGAACTTCTTTACTCAGAGAGTGGTGGCTGTGTGGAATGATCTTCCAGCAGAAGTGGTGGAGGCAGGATCGATTTTAACATTTAAAAGTAAAGTGGATAGGTATATGGACGGGAAGGGAATGGAGGGGTATGGTCTGAGTACAGGTAGATGGGACTAGGGGAAAATAAATGGTCGGCACGGACTGGAAGGGCCGAGAAGGCCCGTTTCCGTGCTGTAATTGTTATATGGTTATAAATTTACATTATTAGGGCGGCACGGAGGCGCAGTGGTAGAGTTGCCACAGCGCCAGAGCTCCGGGTCCCAGATCCTCCCCGTGGCCCGCGTGGGATTTCTCCGAGATCTTCGGCTTCCTCCCACACTCCAAAGACGTACAGGTTTGTAGGTTAATTGGCTTGGTATAAATGTAAAAATTGTCCCTAGTGTGTGTAGGATAGTGTTAGCGTGCGGGGAACGCTGGTCGGCGCGGACTCGGTGGGCCGAAGGGCTGTATCCCTAAACTAAGCATTGTGAAGTAAGCAAATTGAACAATTCGGGATATGTTTTCCTGCTCAGGTCCCTTGTTTAAATTAATTTTAGCTGCTTCCAGAGATCAATTATAATTAAGGGCTCTGTCAATATGTCCCGACTTCCCTTGAAATCTGTTTTGTCTTTAACCATCCAGTCATGAAGTAATATTAAACTGATCTAAATCTTCAGCGCGATATATCAAAACCACTAACTGTACCTTGTAGCAGTTAAACAGGAAAGAATTAAGAATTGTTCTACACCACATATCCTTCCTGTTGTTTTGTGTTTGGGTAAAAGGAGGGAGGGGAAGGGGATGGGTTGCAGGGAATGGTGTCTTCAAAAACTAAGCCATATGGAATCCAATCAATTATATTTGTTATTAATCCCTCTGGGATGAATTTGTGCCTCCCATTACCTAATTTTGTACGCCTTCCGTAAGACAGCCTAATGACACCTCCCTACAGATAAGTGTTTATATTACTTCAAGGGACAATGTCTAGGACAAGATATATATCTGCACACAGATTCATTGTAGCACAGGCAACAAAATAAGTGTGATGTTTAGGATTTACAGGGACAATGTTGTGGAGAAGATATTTCCGCACACAATCCAGAAGTCAGCAGACAACAGAGGAAATGTAGTGTTTATCATTTAAAGGGACGATGTTACATACAAGCTATTTTCACACACAACCCAGCAGTCAATTGAGAGTAGCACGGACAACAGAGGAAATGTGAGACTTTCACAAGTTTTACAATCAAATTGTTGTTGGGCAGTTTGAAAGATGTGCTCTTCATAATGAAGCTTTCATGTGAACCTCCTATCTTGTGAAACCATCCAAAATCCTCTTTATTGTTAAAACTGGATTCACGTTTCCACCACATGCACGATACTCTAAATGGGCTCTTTTCTGGTACACAATGGCCGAGGTATGTGAGGCTTTCAGATTTATGAGGGCAAGCAGCAATGTAATAGTCCCGCATGAATTTGATACCGTAATGCCGTATTAAATTGTGTTTGGTGTCATTGATGTTAAAAACGCGTTGATGGATTCAATGCAAACCAATGTGCCAATAGTGATGATCTGAGCACATCAAAAAGTTAAAACGCTGACAGGGATACTCGATTTTTACCAGCTTTTTGTTCTTTGAAACTACAAGGCTGCAGTGAAGAAGAAGATATGGGCTCTGGATCGATTGTGTCGAAATGGCCATGGCTATACCACCGTTTGAAGTCACATTGTACCTATTGAGTTTAATGATATTTTTCCTCCTGCCTTATTCTAAGTCTAACAAGTTACAGAGAAAGGTTGAACAAGTTAGGTCTTTATTCTTTGGAGCGCAGAAGGTTAAGGGGGGACTTGATTAAGGTCTTTAAAATGATGAAAGGGATAGACAGAGTTGACGTGGATAAGCTTTTCCCATTGAGGGTAGGAAAGATTCAAACAAGAGGGCATGACATGAGAATTAAGGGACAGAAGTTTAGGGGTAACATGAGGGGGAACTTCTTTACTCAGAGAGTGGTGGCTGTGTGGAATGAGCTTCCTGCAGAAGTGGTGGAGGCAGGATCGATTTTAACATTTAAAAGTGAAGTGGATAGGTATATGGACGGGAAGGGAATGGAGGGGTGTGGTCTGAGTGCAGGTAGAAGGGGAAAATAAATGGTCGGCACGGACTGGAAGGGCCGAGAAGGCCTGTTTCCGTGCTGTCATTGTTATATGGTTATGTGGTTAACAAGGGCAGTGAATGGCAGGGCTCTGGGGAGTGTTGTAGAGCTGAGGGATCGAGGAGTGCATGTACACAGCTCCTTGAGAGTGGCATCACAGATAGATAGGGTGGTCAAAAAAGCTCTCGGCACAATGGCCTTCATCAGTCAGAGTAACTACATGTAACCCCTGCTTTCCCCCTCTCTCTGTCCCTCCCCCATCCTAGTTCTCCTACTTGATTTTATGGTTCTCTTGAATAATTTTACTGACTGTGCGCCTCGTTGTCACCTTCCCCTCAGCCAACAATGAACCATCGTACATCTCCTTGATCATCGTCTGCTTTGATCTGTCCTTTTCACACCTTATTTGCTCTTTGTACCCTTCCATATCTCTGTATCTCCCTCTCCCCTGCCTCTCAGTCTGAAGAAGGGTCTCGATCCGAAAAGTCACCCGTTCCTTCTCTCCAGAGATGCTGCCTGTCCCACTGAGTTGCTCCAGCATTTTTTGTCTGTTGAGTATACAAGTTGGGAGGTCATGTTACAGTTGTGTAAAACATTGGTGAGTCCACATTGAGAGTATGGTGTTCGGCTTTGGTGACCATATTCTAGGAAAGATGGTGTCATCTTAAAAGAGAGAAAGGTAGTTGCGCATGTAGATGTTCTAAACAATAAAGCAATAGAATTTTTAAAATAAATCTTTCGATGCTGGAAATTTGAAATAAACACAGGAAATGCTGGAATTCTAAAGCAGTCCAAGCAGTATCTGTGATCAGAGTTAAATGGTTAATCCCCTCAGGTTGAAACCCTTACATCTGTCCATGGAGATAGTCTTGAGAGGCACAAAATGCTGGAGTAACTCAATGGGACAGGCAGCATCTCTGGAGAGAAGGAATGGGTGACATTCCAGGGCGAGAACCTTCTTCAGACATCGTCGGAGAGAGAAGACCAAATCTTCAAATTAGGCATATCTTGAAGAGATTTTGCAGTAGAGCAAACAAGATGTGTAGGAAGGAACTGCAGATGCTGGTTTACACCGAAGATAAACACAAAATGCTGGAGTAACTCAGCGGAACAGTTTTGAAAGTTTAGCAAAGACCTCTTGGCCAGTTGACCATGCATAACCTCCCCTGTGGAGGAAGGGAACTGCAGATGCTGGTTTATACCAAAGATAGACACAAAATGCTGGCGTAATTCAATGTTTCAGGCAGCATCTCTGGAGAAAAAGAATAGGTGACGTTTCGGGTCAGAAACCTTCTTCAGACTGAAAGTAGAGGTGGGAAGGGCGAGGAGAGGTGAGGGGGAGAGAGATAGGGGAGCAGGGTAATAAACTTGAGGCGAGAAAAGGCCAGAACAATTCAGGGCCAGCAACAGATCACCTCAGGAAAGGTGGAGCCATTGTTGGCTGGAGAAGGTGTAATAACAAGAGGGATACAAGGAAACAGGTAGGAAGACTCAGAATTATAGGACGTTCCTTTAGGAAAGAGATGAGGAGGAATTTCTTTAATCAGAGGCAGGAGAATTCATTGCCACAGAAGGCTAAGAAGGCCAGGTCAATGGATATTTTTAAGGCAGAGATACACTAGATAGATTCTTGATTAGTCCAGGTGTCACGGGTTATGGGGAGAAGGCAGAAGAATGGAATTAGCAGAGAGTAGATCAGCCATGATTGAATGGTGGAATGGACTTGATGGGCCGAATGGCCTAATTCTGCCCCTATCGCATGAACTTATGAATTTATGAACCATTGAATGGAATGCTAAAAAAGTACATGAAGGACAAATGAAAGGGTGTGTTGAAATAGAGTGGGGAGAAGACTGTGAGTGGAGCGCAAATTCAGATATAGACTGGCCAGGGCAATGAGTGATGAAGGGTCTCCAGCCGAAACATCACCTATTCCCTTTCTCCTGAGCTGCTGCCTGTCCCGCTTAGTCACCCCAGCATTTTGTGCTTGTCTGCTGGCCGGGCAAGATGCTTTAATATATGCTGTAAATTCTATTTGTGTTTGCGTAGACTACACACATCATCAGGACAATATTGCTGGTTTCTACACTAAAGGGCCTGTTCCACTTAGGCTGTTTTTAGGCGACTGCTGGCGACTGTCATAGTCGGAGCAGCTCGCCGAAAAACCGGCGACTGGGAGCCCCGTCAGACATTAAATTTGAAATAGAATCATTACTTTAACAACAAAAACAAAGTCAGCAGCGGCGACATCCTACGTCATCCTGACGACAACTACGACAGCACCTACGTCAGGAGAAGTCACGCTACGGACATTGGCATCAAACCCACTGTCGCCGACTGTCTCCGAAGATTTTTCAACGTGTTGAAAATCCAGCGGCGACCAGAAAGACGCTACGACTGTTTGGGCGACTGAGGAGACGACTCACGACCATAAAGGTGACACCCCGGCTACCATGTGGCGACAGACTAGTCGCCTTAAAAAAAAATCACCCGAGCGGAACAGGCCCTTAAGATAGCAAACCAGATAGGCAACATGTGCATTTATTGATCATAAATAATTTAAATACAGTCCAATTATTCATTTAATTGTACATCAGTTGAAATAATGGAATAAGCGATGTACTAACCTCCTTACTCAAACCTCACGTCAAAAACCTTGGCGTGATATTTGACTCTGCATTGAAGTTTGACACAAGTCAATGCTGTGGCAAAAGCTAGCTTCTTCCAGCTTCCCACGATGGCTAAAATCAAACCATTCCTCCAATTCGACGACCTTGAAAAGATCATCCAACGCATTTATCTCCTCCCGCCTTGATTACTGCAACTCCCTTTACACAGGCATCAGCCAATCAGCCCAGTCCCGCCTGCAATTGGTCCAAAACGCCGCAGCGAGACTCCTGACGGGCACCCGATAAAGGGACCACATCACCCCGATCCTGGCCTCTCTCCACTGGCTCCCTGCGTGGTTCAGAATCAATTTCAAGCTCCTCGTTTATGTATACATAAAGATATAGACATAGAAATTAGGTGCAGGAGTAGGCCATTCGGCCCTTCGAGCCTGCACTGCCATTCAATATGATCATGGCTGATCATCCAACTCAGTATCCCGTACCTGCCTCCTCTTCATACCCTCTGATCCCCTTAGCCACAAGGGCCACATCTAAATCCCTCTTAAATATAGCCAATGAACTACCCTCTGTGGCGGAGAGTTCCAGAGACCCACCACTCTCTGTGTGAAAAAATCCTTCTCATCTCGGTCCTAAAGGAGTTCCCCCTTATCCTTAAGCTATGACCCCTTGTCCTGGACTTCCCCAACATCAGGAACAATCTTCCTGCATCTAGCCTGTCCAACCCCTTAAGAATTTTGTAAGTTTCTATAAGATCCCCTCTCAATCTCCTAAATTCTAGAGAGTATTACAAAGCCCTTAACGGGCTTGCCCCCACCTACATCCAAAATCTGTCAACCCACCATTTTACCTCCAGGTGCCTCAGGTGGGCCGACTTGGGGCTACTGACTATCCAGTGGTCTAGGCATAAGCTCAGGGGCGACCACGCTTTTGCTGTTGCAGCTCCTAGACTATGGAACAGAATCCCTCTTCTCATCAGAACTGCCCCCTCCATCGACTCCTTTAAGTCTAGACTTAAAACTTATTTCAACTCACAAGCATTTCTTGAGGTCCTCTGAGGGAGCGCTGTATGTACGTATGTATGTGTTGTTAGATCTGTGTACCACTGTTTAAAGGACATTAGTACCTGCACTGATGTAAAGCACTTTGGTCAACGAGAGTTGTTTTTAAATGTGCTATACAAATAAAATTGACTTGACTTGACTTGAGTACTTGTTTGAGCAGTTTGAGTGTAATTGTGGTCTCTCTGCAGCCTTCTCCAGTAAAGAAGACAACACTGTGTACAAGATGAATGTGGGGAGAATAACTTGCTACAGATGGTGGAAACATTTTTGTGATTACCATCCCTCCTGATCTCTCTTTATGAGGATCGTGAATTATTTTTATCGGTATTTGGAGGTTGGCCAACATTGAAAGAACAAAAAATCTATGCTGAGTTTTCATAATTCAACATTGTGGTTGTTTAGCATCTGCCAATTTTATCACCAATGATACTAGTCTGAATAGATAACGCATGAAATAAATGTTACCCTGCTGGGGTTGTCATTGGACTTGAAGGGAATAAAGAGACTGTTTCCACCCCCCACCCTAGTCCTCTTGCTAATTTCACCCTTGGTGTTCCTTCGTTATCACCTCGTCCCCAGCCAACAATAGACCATTGCGGGCTCCACCGTTCTTGAGTTATCGATGCAGGCTCTGGTTTGTTCTGTGCCTTCGGATACCTCTAGTTTTCCCCCTCCCTGGCTCTCAGCCTGATCAAGGCTCTCGAGCAAAACGTCACCTATTCCTTTTTTCTCCAGAGACGCTGCCTGACCCGCTGAGTTACGCCAGCGTTTTGCGTCCACCTTCGGTGTAAACCAGCATCTGCTGATCCTACTTGCACATTTGTGGGGTGGGTTTCTTTGATGCCATATGGACGAGGGCAGGTAGCTTGTCACTGGCTTCATGCCTTAATGTCTGCCAGAGGGATGTGGAGCAGAAGGTTAGGAAGTCAGCAGATGGCAACATGGGTTTTATGACAGCATTGCCTTATAGGACCTTAACTTTCCAGCTAAGGTTTATCTGAACATCTTGCATACTGATGACATGATCTGTCTGCACTGCACACATTTGGCAGATATCTACTGAGCTGACATCGCAGCTAACAACCCAGCAGTATGAATATTGACTTCTCGAACTTCAGCTAACCCTCGCTTTCCCTCTCCCCTTCCCTCCACATCCTAGTTATACGACCAGTCTGACAGTCCCCCTCCAGATTAAATTTAACATTGCCTGCCTCAATGCCACCTTACCCCAGCTAATAATGAATTATTCTACACTTTCCTGTATCTTTCTCCCACTTGATCTCTCGTTTTCACACCTTATCCTTCCACATCTCTCCCCTGACTCTCTGTCTCGACCCTGAGACGTCACCCATTCCTTCTCTCCAGAGATGCTGCCAGTCCCGCTGAGTTGCTCCAGCTTTTTGTGTGTGTCTCATTGACAAGGCATCCTGTGCAATCCGTCCACCGAGATGCACGTCTTTGGAAGAATTGGAGATGGGACAAGAATAATGTTTACTGGAATTCCATCAGAACGCAGAGATCTAGGGTATCAGGAAAGATTTAAACTAGCTGCAGCTCTTTTTTTAAAAAGGACACCAATAGGTAAAATGGACACCAAAAGGTGCCCTGGCAGAGGTCGAGGATCAGAGATTGTGAAAGAGTTTGACAAGCCAGATGTGGAGATAGTGCTTCCGTGAAGACTCCCGGGATGTGACCTGTGGCAGCAGAAGATTACCTGGATGCACAGTGTGCAGCCCAGTGATCGGCATGCCAAGAATAACCTGGCAGACGGGAGGCCGAGAATGCAGGGGCCCGTCGGGGGGCCGAGATCAAATAGGGGCCTGGTGGGAGTGCAACCCAGCAGCCGCAAGTCAAATCGGTAGTAAATGAAGCAAACTCATTGCTAGCATTTATTCCACGAGGGCTTGTATATAAAAACAGGGATGTAAGAATAATAAGGAGTAAGCCATTTAAAAAGGAGACGAGGAAACACTTTTCCTCACAGAGAGTTGCGAGTCTGTGGAATTCTCTGCCTCAGACAATTCCACAGACATCTGGAGGCAGGTTCTCGAGATGCTTTCAAGAAATAGCGGCGTCAGGGGATATGGGGGGAAGGCAGGAACGGGATACTGATTTGGGATGATCAGCCATGATCACATTGAATGGCGGTGCTGGCTAGAAGGGCCAAATGGTCTATTCCTGCACCTATTGTCTATTGTCTATTGTCTATTGTCTATAATGCTGGGGCTCTATAAAGCGCTGGTAAGGCTGCATTTGGAATATTGTGAGCAATTTTGGGCACCCTATCTAAGGATGGATGTGCTGGCTCTGGAGAGGGTCCAGAGGAGGTTTACAAGAATGGTCCCAGGTATGAGTACGTTAACCTATGATGAATGTTTGTCAGCACTGGACCTCTACTCACTGGAGTTTATAAGAATGAGGGGAGGCCTCATTGAAACGTACAGAATAGTGAAAGGCTTGGATAGAGTGGATGTGGAGAGGATGTTTCCACTAGTGGGAGAGTCTAGTATCAACCGTCGTAGCCTCAGAATTAATGGACGTTCTTTTAGGAAGGAGATGAGGAGACATTTCTTTAGTCAGAGGGTCCTGAATCTGTGGAATTCATTGCCACAGAAGGCTGTGGAGGCCAAGTCAGTCGATATTTTTAAGGCAGAGATTGATACATTTTGGTGTCAGGTATTATGGGGCAAAGGCAGGAGGGAGAGATATATCAGCCATGATTGAATGGCGGAGTAGACTTGATAAGCGGAATGGCCTAATTCTACTCCCATCACTTATGACCTTATGAACCTTTGATGTGCCGCTGAGCTTTACTTGTGCACTTTGCTGCATGATGTTCTGTCCTGTGGACTGCAATGGACAACAAGGTGGCCTCATTCAACAAGCTCTACCTTGGAATGTTTAGGGGGCGTGGGCAGTTTTTAGTTCAGCTAGCTGTGTTTCTTTTTAAATTGTGGTTTCCCCAACTCTTGCCCCTCGCCCCAAACCTACCCAATTCATTTGAAAGTAACATGTTTTCATCCAGACTTGAAACCCCCCAATACATTCACACTGACAATCGCAGTGTTCACCTGCTTAATCCCACGTCTTTCATGTTGCCCGAGCGGTGAGCAATTGACTGGTGAGCAATTGACACAGATAGGCAAACCCATCTTTGTATTTTTGATGTAGCAAGTTTTAAACGGCACATTAATTCTATCACTAAGTATTTCTAAGCAGCAGTAGAGTTGCTGCCTCACAGGGCCAGGGACCCTTACTGCAGGTGCGTTTAATACGGAGTTTGTACATTTCCCCCATGATCTGCGCCGGTTTTCTCCGGGCGCTCCGGTTTTATCCCACACTCCAAAGATAGAAACTGGAAACATAGACAATAGGAGCAGGAATAGGCTATTTGGCCCTTGGAGCCAGCACCACCGTTCAATTATGGCTGAGTACCCCGTTCCACCTTTCTCACACATCCCTTGATTCCGTTAGCCCTAAGAGCTACTGTATATCTTGTATTCATCTTGAATACAAGATGTATCGATTTGTAGGTTAACTGGCTTGGTATAATTGTAAATTGCCCCTAGTGTGTAGGATTGTGTGCAAATTGCTGGTCGGCACGGACCCGTTGGGCCGAAGGGCCTGTTTCCGAGCTGTATCTCTGAAACCATCTCCAAAGCTGAAAACTGAATGTATTCGAATTTGATCATTGCCCGTGTTCCTGTGAAATGTTGATCAGATTCAAGTGTCAGTTACTCCGTTATATTGGGGCTCGGGTTGCCTTGGACCCTTAAACCTCTTAGAAAATAACTAATGTCTGTGGCGAACATCATGCCAAGGCCAACTCTTGCCTGCGCATGATCCGCACGCTGCCTCGGCAAGGCCAGCAGCATAATCAAGGACGAGTCGCACCCTGGCCACTGGCTCTTCCCCCCTCTCCCATCGGGCAAAATATATAGAAATGTGAGAGCACACACCTCCAGCAGATTCAGGGAGTTTCTTCCCAGCCGTTGTCAGGCAACTGGACCGTCCCATCACAACTAGAGAGCCGTGCTGAACCACTGTCTACCTCATTCGTGACCCTCAGACTTTCTTTGACCGGACTTTCGTTGGCCTTATCTTGCAGTAAACGTTATTCCCTTTATCGTGTATCTGTACACTGTGAACGGCTCGATTGTAATCATGTGTTGTCTTTCCGCTGACTGGTTAGCACGCAACAAAAGCTTTTCACTGTACCTCGGTACACGTGACAATAAACTAAACTAAACTAAACAATCCCCCATTCCCCCATTCCCCACATGTCCACGTGTCTATCCGAAAGTCTCTTAATAACCCCAATCATATCTGCCTCCACCACCACATCCGGCAGCGCGATTCTAGGCACTCGCCACCCTCTGTGAAAATAAAAACCTGCCCCGCAAATCTTCTTATAAAGTAAACACCCTTACTAGGCTTCACTATATTGAAGCTAAAATATTGTCCTGTCTGGTCGATTTGTGTGAATATCCCACCGGCCAACGGCCACCCAGGCTATTTCTCCAGTTAACAGGATTACACCACGGCAAATTCCTTGTAAGTATGCATACTTGGCTAATAAAATGTATTCAATTCAATTATTCAATTCAATTAACTTTATTGATTATAGTTATTTAGAGCGGTGCAGTGGCGCAGCAGTAGAGTTGCTGCCTCTCAGCACCAGAGACCCAGGTTCAATCCGGACCACGTGTTCTCCCTGTGACTGTATAGGTTTCCTCCGGGTGCTCTGGTTTCCTCACACACCACAAAGACAAAAGGTTTGTAGGTTAATTGGCCTCTGTAAATTTTCCCTTATGTGCAGGCTGTGGATGCGAAATTGGGATAACGCAGAATTAATGTTAACGGGTGATGGATGGCCGGTATGGATTTGATGGACCGAAGGGCCTGTTTTCATGTTGTATCTTTCACTCACCCACTCACTCACTCACTCACTCTGTTGTGAACCGCTGATAAATGGTCGGCGTGGACTGTCCACAAAATACCCTGTTTCCATGCCATATCTTTTATCATGTTGAATTTAAAAAAAACATTTTAACCTGTTATGCTTTAATTCACGTAAAACTCCAGCAATCGGGCGTGCAGCGCCAATTTGTCATTTCTACATAAATGTGAATTAAATATTTATAAAGATTATTTGCTGAAGAAATTTCAAGATACAGTGTCGAAAGAAGCCGTTCGGCCGAACTTGCCCACACCGGCCAACATGACCCAGCTAAACTAGTTACACCTGCCTGTGTTTCTTCCATATCCCTCCAACCCTGTCCTATCCATGTGCTCGTCTGACCGCTTTAATCTTGTGATAGTCCCAGCCTCAACTACCTCCTCTGGCAGCTTGTTCCATACACCCACCACCCTTTGTGTGAAAATCTCCCTTTCCATTTGACACTCAAATAGGTGCAATAACCCGATTAGAATCGCGGTATCGGTTGATTATGAAGCCATATTACCAATACTATAAAATATTGGGTCAGCTGTAAAACGTTGTCCGTCGAAATTGTCATTCGACTGGTGATCCTCACTGTCACCATTTCCCATTTGATGTCTCATTTTCACACCTGACACTCGCTTATCTCTGTGTTTCCCTCTCCCTGGACTCTTGCTCTGAAGAAGAGCCTCGACCCGAATCGTCACCCATTCCCTTCTCTCCACAGATGCTGCCTGTCCCGCTGAGTTTTACTCCAGCATTTTGTGTCTACCTTCGATCTAAAGTATCCTCTTTTCTGCATTTCAATTAGCCGGCGGGTTCCTGGGTCAGTCAATTGCTTGGGTTTATACCAGGGGCTTTATTGGAACTGTCAAAACGCAAGAAAAAATAAAGGCAGGGTACTTAGAACCAATCCCCCGATTCCCATTTCATCACTACTATAAAACCACGCCCCATGAATTAGCACTTTAAGAGGCGGGGAACGTTCTTTCTTTTTATCCAAATACCGGCGAGTTGGTGCAGCGGTAGAGTTGCTGCCTCACAGTGCCAGAGGCCCGGGTTCAATCCTGACAATGGTTGCTGTCTGTACGGAGTTTGTACGTTCTCCCTGCGACCTGCATGTGTTTTCTCCGTTTCCCTCCCACATTCCAAAGACGTACCGGTCTGTGGGTTAATTGGGTTGGTGTCAATGATAAACCAATTCTCTCACACACACTCTGTCGCACAACACACACACACATTCTCACGCAGCATAGACAAGTCCACCACAGGAAGCGGGGATCATTGGTCGGTGCCGTCTCGGTGGGCCGAAGGGCCTGTTTCCGTGCTGTATCTCTAAACTAAACTAAATTAAACTGAAGGAAAACAGAAATGCTGGAAGATCTCAGCCAATCCCGCAGTATATGTGGAAAGAGAAACCAGTCAACGTTTCAGGCCGGTGACCCTTGGGCTGTCCTGCTGTTCGAGCCAATTCAAGAGTTTTCCCGAGTTTCCCCTGATTCGAACTCGGAGAATTACGGTAATAGCCGGTCGTAGGTACTCGGGGCTCTCGTGGACATTTTTCAACATGTTGAAAAATCTTCACGAGTCTTCACGAGTTCAAACGTTTCCCGAGTACCTGCCGTTGGCGTTACGAGCCGCTAAGAAACGTCCCGAGCTCCGACGTACCCGCAACATACTTACCATGAGTTTTTTTTAAACTTGGGAGAGCTCTTCAATTAGCTCATACAGTGGGACAGCCCCGACTTGGGAGCGGGAGGCAGAGAGTAGAGGGGTCCAAGTTTTTCAAGCAGAGCTGGAAGAAGGAGGGAGGGCGATGGAGATCTGAAAACGAACCATGCGGGGATAGGTGAAGGCATGTCAAAATAACTGGTGTAATGGATTATGGGGAGAAGGCAGGAGAATGGGGTTGAGAGGAAAACATAGATCAGCCATGATTGAATGGCCGAGTTAACTTGATGGGCCGAATGGCTTAATTCTGCTTCTATAATTTATGAAGTTACGATGAAAGAAAAGGGTGAAAATGTGAGGTTCTCCCGACCCAACTCAGATTTAGAGGATGTTGTCAGAACTCCAGAATCCAACCTCTTGGGAGACATTGGGCAACCAATGACTTTACACCTTGGAGCGCAGGGGACTAAGAGGAAAGATATTGGGGGGGATTCATAGTGTGAAAGCAAAGAGTCTTTTACCCAGGTTAGGAAAATCAAGATGATATAGGTTTAAGAAGAGAAGGGAAAAGATTTACATCTGCAGTTGCCCATGGCCCTGGGCAACTGCACCTAGAGACCACACCAGTATTGTGTGCATTTTTGGTCCCCTAATTTGAGGAAGGACATTCTTGCTATTGAGGGAGTGCAGAGTAGGTTTACAGGTTAATTCCCAGGATGGTGGGACTGTCATATGGAGTTTAGAATGATGAGAGGGGATCTTATTGAAACATATACGATTATTAAGGGTTTGGACACGCTAGAGGCAGGAAACATGTTCCCGATGTTGGGGGAGTCCAGAACCAGCGGCCACAGTTTAAGAATAAAGGGTGAGCCATTTAGAACAGAGGCAAGAAAACACTTTT
This sequence comes from Raja brachyura, assembly GCA_963514005.1. The sequence continues at coordinate 7,496,781 of OY740798.1, forward strand.
TCTCACAGAGAGTTGTGAGTCTGTGGAATTCTGTAGGACCTATTACTTTTCTCCAGAGATGTTGCCTGACCCGCTGAGTTACTCCATCATTTTGTGTTCAAATCTCATATGTACCGACCACGAAACAATTCTTACTTGCGGCTACATAACATGCCTAGGTCTGTGGAATTCTCTGCCTCAGAAGGCGATGGAGGCCGGTGCTCTGAATGCTTTCAAGAGAGAGCTAGATAGGGCTCTTAAAGGCAGGAACGGGGTACTGATTGGGGATGATCAGCCATGATCACTTTGAATGGTGCGACTGACTTGAAGGGCCGAATGGCCTACTCCTGCACCTATTGTCTATTATCTATTGTCTATTGTCTATTATATATTATATTGAGAAGGTGCCAATTCGGTGTAAACCAGTATCTGCAGTTCCTTCCTGCTATCGTCTGAGATTAACCATAGAAACATAGAAAATAGGTGCAGGAGTAGGCCATTCGGCCCTTCGAGCCAGCACCGCCATTCATTGTGATCATGGTTGATTGTCTGCTATCAATAACCCGTGCCTGCCTTCTCCCCATTTCCCTTGACTGCACTAGCCCCCAGAGCGCTATCTAACTCTCTCTTAAATCCATTCAATGACTTGGCCTCCACTGCCCTCTGTGGCAGGGAATTCCATAAATTCACAACTCTCTGGGTGAAAAAGTTTTTTCTCACCTCAGTCTTAAATGACCTCCCCTTTATTCTAAGACTGTGGCCCCTGGTTCTGGACTCACCCATCATTGGGAACATCTTTCCTGCATCTAACTTGTCCAGTCCTTTTATAATTTTATATGTTTCTATGATACCCCCTCATCCTTCTAAACTCCAGCCTAATCTTTTCAATCTTTCCTCATATGACAGACCCGCCATCCCAGGGATCAATCGCGTGAACCTACACTGCACTGCCTCAATCACAAGGATGTCCTTCCTCAAATTAGGAGACCAAAACTGTACACAATACTCCAGATGTGGTCTCGCCAGAGCCCTATACAACTGCAGAAGAACCTCTTTACTCCTATACTGAAATCAATTTCAATTTAAGATCTAAATAAACATAGGAAATGAATTATTCAAATCTAATTCCAAGCTACAAAGCAATACACGTATTTGTATTTAAATGGCGAAGCTTTGTAGCTAAATGTCCTCTAAAATGTAATTCTTTTCAGACGCAATACATGTCACTTGAAATCAGTACATCCTCTAAACCATTTCCCTGGGGGTTTGGTATTGTCTCGGTTGGTGCTGATGGTGGAGGTATCAAGTGGAATGGACATTATGTGAAGCCTCCTGTTAAATTAATCTGTACCTGAGAAACAATATGTGACTGTAGAAAGGCACACCGAGTATTGATCTATCTATCTATCTATCTATCTATCTATCTATCTATCTATCTATCTATCTATCTATCTATCTATCTATCTATCTATCTATCTATCTATCTATCCATCTATCCATCTATCCATCTATCCATCCATCCATCCATCCATCCATCCATCCATCCATCCATCCATCCATAGGATAAGGGGGAATTGCTTTAGGACCGAGATGAGGAAAACATTCTTTACACAGAGAGTGGTGAGTCTCTGGAATTCTCTGCCACAGAAGGTAGTTGAGGCCAGTTCATTGGCTATATTTAAGAGGGTGTTAGATGTGGCCCTTGTGGCTAAGGGGAGCAGGGGGTATGGAGAGAAGGCAAGTACGGGATACTGAGTTGGATGATCAGCCATGATCACATTGAATGGCGATGCAGGCTCGAAGGGCCGAATGGCCTACTCCTGCACCTATTTTTCTATGTTTCTATCTATCCATCTATCCATCTATCCGTCTGTCTATCTATCTGTCTGTGTCTGTCTGTCTGTCCGTCTGTCTGTCTGTCTGTCTGTCTGTCTGTCTGCCTGTCTGTCTGTCTGTCTGTCTGTCTGTCTGTCTGTCTGTCTGTCTGTCTGTCTGTCTGTCTGTCTGTCTCTGCCTCTCTCTCTCTCTCTCTCTCTCTCTCTCTCTCTCTCTCTCTATCTATCTATCTACCTAGATCTTTTCCATTATCAATCAGTGAAATAAAGAAATATTGGTGGTTGGTTACATAAAGAAACATCTACTACTCCATAGGCCACTTTCTCTGGCAGAATCGGAACTTTGTTAAGTGTAAAGGTGGAAATGTATGTATAATTCAGATATGCTCGGAGAAACAAGATGATCGAGAGCACTGTTTATCCAATAATGACCCCATCTGAAAACGACCTCGGCTATTGCTTTGAATCGTGTGCAAAATCCTAGAGCATTTCGCTGAAAGAATTGCTTGTGGATGTCTGGCACCCTTGCTAACTATCCATTTGTAAGACAAAGGACATGTATTCCATTGGAATATGCAGAGTCCCTGGCATATCTTTGGTCCCTAGGTTCACAAGGATTTCTATCAATGGAATTAAAACAAAAGTGTGGATCACTTCATCCTTATTCCTCTGTGTTTCCATAATGCACCACGGACCACTCGTTACACCAAAGTACTCCATTTGTAGATATTTATTTAAAATAAATATAACTGGACAGATAAAGGTCAGTTCTTGAGTACATTGTTCAGTGCGCTTTCTGACTTCCTTCGCTCGGCTGAGTTTAATAGTACAGTATCATAGAATGGCACAGCCCAGAAGGCGGCCCTTCGGCCCATCGTGCCCGTGCTGGCTCCTTTGAAAGGGCTAGAAGCAGTCCCACTCCCTTGCTCTCTCCCCACAACTCCACAGTCGCCCCAAATTCAGGTATTTATCCAATTCTCGTTTGAAAATTGCTATCACTTCGGCATTCAATCGTTAATTGATTTTCCAAATAACACCGCCACTCCACTGGTAGTTCCTCCCCGTCGTTCTTGAAATGACCCACTCAGTCGTAAACCATTAATCATACCATATAAGTATAATGAAATGTTCATTGGGAAACGTGGGAAGTAAATGGGTCGTCGGTAGATGTTCTACTAATCCATTGTATTTTCTCGAGGTTCAAAACAAAAACCATTGACTACTAGTCCCTACTGAGTTTGAATAAGACACCGAGGATGTTATACATTAATTGTCCCTTTTGGAAGTGGTGGGAAATTTGAAAATATAAACCAGATTTACATATTTACATTAATTATTGTATCATAGATGGTTTCGCAGTCCTAGGCACATGGTTCTAGAAATTTTAAAAATGCCCTATCTCCATCCCAATAGAGTCCAAGGGCCTGTTATTGCAGCGATGTTGACCGCTATTGGGAAGCTCTCGTTTTCTCAACCTTGCTCGGAGATTTCACCAAGTCCTCGCGATATTTGGAGCTCGTGCGGAATAACCGGACGATTTCGTGATCTTTGCCGTCCAGCACCCTCGGCAAGAAAAGGGAGGATTTCTGAGTCTTGCGGGTTTTGAACCCTCTCCTCGGTCGGCCCTTGCCGTTGATGGACACGTACCAGAGTCTCTCGGCGCTGTTCCGCCGCCTTGATCCCGCTGAGCTCGGGATGGTCTTGTAGGATCTCGAGGCGTAGGTGTTGTATCCCAGCTCATGGATCCTCTCGACAAACTCGCACTCTGGAGTGTAGACTTCCTGCAAACCCAGAGAGACAGAGGATAGCCAGTTATAGAGCATACATTGTCGATACAAATACATTTCTCTTTAAGGGCCACTTTCATGGCCTAATTCACGACCTCTGCCGAGTTTGCCCTTGACTCATACTCGCAGCATGGTCGTCACAAGGTCGTAGGTAGGTCATGATGCTAGTCGTAGGTACTCGTGGCATCAAGTAGGTCGGGGCGTTTTTTCAACATGATGAAAAATGTCCACGAGTAAAAAAGGTTGTGAATTAGGTCATGAAAGTGGGACAGGCCCTTAAGGTATATACACCTAACCACTGATCTAAGAAGCAGGAGCAACTCAGCCAGACAGGCAGCATCTCGGGAGAGAAGGAATGGGTGACATTTCTATTTATGACCATTGAATAACCAAAACATCACCAATTCCGTCTTCAGAGGTGCTGCTTGTAGTTACTCGGGCTTTTTTTGTATCTATCTTCGGTTTAAACCAACATCTGCAGTTCTTTCCTAACCACGTATCTAGTCTAACTCTTCCCATCATTAGGGAGGTTGTCAGGGGTGTTTGATTATTTGGGAATTAACTGCAGATGCTGGTTTATGCCACAGACTGACACAAAATGCTGCAGTAACTCAGCGAGTCAGACAGTACCTCTGGAGAAAAGGGAAAAGGTGACGTTTCAGGTCGGAACCTTTCTTCGGGCTGATAGATAGAGGTGGGGAGGGAGTGGGGGTGGGAGGGGAGAGGGGAAATGGAGGCGAGAGAAGACCAGAACTATTCAGAGCCGGCAACAGATGACCTCAGGAAGGGGGGAGTCCATAATGGCCCATTATTGGCTGGGGAAGATGTGTTAACAAGAGAGATACAATGATGCAAACAGTGGAATGATTTGGACAATAGACAATAGGTGCAGGCATAGGCCATTCAGCCCTTTGAGCTAGCAACGCCAGGACCTATTACCTTTCTCCAGAGATGTTGCCTGACCCGCTGAGTTACTCCAGCATTTTGTGTCCAATTCTCATATGTACCGACAACGGAACAATTCTTCCTTGTGGCAACATAACATGCCTATGTCTGTGGAATTCTCTGCCTCAGAGGGCGGTGGAGGCCGGTTCTCCAGATACTTTCAAGAGAGAGCTGGATAGGGCTCTTAAAGATAGCGGAGTCAGGGGATATGGGGAGAAGGCAGGAACGGGGTACTGATTGTGGATGATCAGCCATGATCACATTGAATGGCAGTGCTGGCTTGAAGGGCCAAACGGCCTACTCCTGCACCTATTGTCTATTGTTCATAAACACAATACACAGAGATACAATATAATAAACAATAAAATCAACAAATTCTTAAGAACAATACCAGTACAAAAAAAGCCATTGACAATAGGTCACTCAAAGTCAGTCCATAAAGGTTTGTAGCTGAGATAGTGTTCACTAGTCTGGTGGTCCATATAGCCCTGTGGTCATACAGCACGGAAACAGGCCCTTCGGCCCAACATGCCCATGCCGACCAAGATTCTTCCTCTATGCTAGTCCCACCTGCCCTCATTTGGCCTATATCCCACGAAGCCAAGGATTCCCAACCTGGGGTGAAATTTCGCCAACCCAGAGGGTAAATTTGTTGATTCTGGATTAGTACATATTTTTTCTCATTGACTGACTGTGTTTGGTTCTGGTATACCGGTATCTGTTCATCATTAGTTGTTCATGAATAAGTGATATTACATTGTTATGTGCCACTCAAGTTGCCTGGGGTAAACGGGACGAAAGAGGTTGGGAACCCCTGTACTAAGCCTTGATAGACACTAAATGCTGGAGTAACTCGGCAGGACAGACAGCATCTCCAGTGGGAAAGAATGGGTGATGATGGTTCGGGTCGAGACCCTCTAAACCTTTCCTCGTCATGCACCTGCCCAACTGTCTTTTAATTGTTGTTGTCATACCTGCCTCAAGCACCCACCACCCTTTGTGTGAAAAAGCGCCCATTGGGTTCCTATTAAATCTTCCTCCCCTTCCCCCCCACCCCTCTCACCTTAAACCTATGTCCTCCAGTTCTCAATTCCCATACCCTGGGCAAAATACTGTGCATTCACCAAATACTCTACATTGATGATAGACAAAAAATGCTGGAGTAAATCAACGGGACAGGCAGCATCTCGGGAGAGAAGGAATGAGTGATGGATGTTTCAGGGTGAGACCACACTTGTTGAGCACATGATCCATCAATAATAGACGCAAGTCAATACTGGTGACAACTGTGATGACTTTCAATGTGACCATTCATCCCAAACTGCTCCGTGAAGAGGACTCTCTTATTTACGGGCTGTTCCCAGGAGGACATTCGGAGAGCTGCTGGAAGGTCATCAACTCTCTCTGCTCTGTCCGAAACTTGCTGATCTCCCAGCAGAGCGAGATGATCGTCGGGGAATGTTGCCGACTGGCCATCTCCAGACTACGGAATTACGTGCTGAGGGATGCACTGAAGCTCGGTGCAGCCAATGTTCTGGTTCTGGTTCTGGTTGATTACTGCGCAAACACCTCACCAGTGGTTATCTCGCACAGGTTGGAGTGAGTAGAGGAGCGATTACATTCTGCAGTGGGCCCTTTTGACCAAGTTGAGCAGATCTAGTTGCTCAATCCCCTTTTTTAAATGACTTCACATCGGGAGCAGCACGTGTGTTGGGTGGTAACATATTCCATTCCCTCATCATCCTTGGGTAAAGGGAATATTGGTAGCAAATTGTATTGACATTTAGCCAGTTGATGATGTGAGGACCGTTATTTCATCTTGTTTCATGACAGTTGGTGCTCTGGGATGACGGGAGATTTGATGGCGTGATTTTGTGAATCTCCTTGTGAATTGCAATAAGTTTAGCCTGATTCTGCGCAGCTCTAGGGTATCCCATCCGAGAGAAGTCAACATATTATTCACGCTTGATTTGCGCTTGTAGTCATTACATACAAAGCAGGCTGCTCGACGTTGTACTTTCTCCAGGGTGATATTGTTGTTGTTGTTGAAAGGATCCCATATGGCTCCACAATATTCCAAACTGGGCCTGACCAAGGACTTGTTGGCATTCTCTTTGATGGATGTACTACATGCGTGAATATTTCTTTTCACTAGGCCGAGAGTTCTATTTGCTTTGTTGGACACTTGACTAATATGTGTCGCCCAACTTAAATCTTTGCTTAATTTGACTCCAAGATATGGATGGCGGTCGACAGCAAGCAATGTATGGCTGCCCATGTTGTATTCTGATAAAAAGTGGTTTAGTGTTGTGTGGGACATGCATGGTATCGCATTTGGTTGTATTGAATGACACCTGCCAGGTTTTTCCCCACTCACAGGGAGCCACCAGATCCTTCTGTAAGGACAAGCTGTCTTCTGGTGTTTTAATCTCTTCAAGGCTCTGTGAGGGAGGACCACAGTCTAGGGTTCTTCGGCTGCTGCACATTGGGGGGGGGGCAGGGTGCGGTGGAGACACCCCTCAAAGAAGGAAAGACATATCACTCCAGGGGCCATATGAGCGGGAAAGATGTTTTGTGTAAAGATAGATGCGAACTAAGTATGACACTATTCAATGTATGGACATTGAGAATGAGTTTTTGAACAGTTTTTGATTTTGTCTACATTTTTTTAAAAAAGTTTCAATTTGACGTATTTGGAAAACACATATCTAAATAGCAGGGGTGTCTACACCTCGTAGTTGCCCATTGGATGGAGTGAAAACTATTTCGTACCTGAATGGTACAAAGTGAATCAGAGTGAGGCCCGACGCAAATTGGGGGACCAGCACCTTAGATTTCGCTTGGGCAGATTATAACCCAGTGGTATGACACAAAATGCTGGAGTTACTCAGCGGGTCAGGCAGCATCTCTGGAGAGAAGGAATGGGTGATGTTTCGGGTCGAGACCCTTCTTCAGACACTCCTTCCAACAGTACGACTATTGATTTCTCTAACTTCAAGTAACCCTTGCTTCCCCTCTCTCTCCGAACCTCCCCCACACTAGTTTGCCGGCTAGTTTCACTGCCCTCCTGATGAATTTTGCTGATATTTTACTGATTGTATGCCTAGTTGCCACCTTCTCCTCGGCTAACAATGAACCATTCTACATTTGTGTGGGAAGGAACTGCAGATGCTAGTTTAATTTAAGATAGACACAAAATGCTGGAGTAGCTCAGCGGGACCCGCTGAATAACCCGCTGCGTAACTCCAGCGTTTTGTGACCAAACCACATTTTCTTAATCCTCATCTGCTTTGATCTGTCGTTTTCACATCTTATCCCAGCATATCTCAAGTCTCCCCCTCCCCTGACTCTCAATCTGGAGAAGAGCCTCGACCCGAAACGCCACCCATTTCTTCTCTCCAGTGATGCTGACTGACCAGTTGAGTAACTCCAGAATGTTGTGCCCATCTTCGGTGTAAACCAGCATCTGGAGTTCACTTCTCACACAAAGCGAACATGGTCTGCGCTTGGTCACCTACTGCACTCCTGCCTTTTGGGTGATTAAAATATATGCAGCAAGACGACCCCATATCAAGCCAATTTAGCCAGCTTCAACGAAGGCTGTCGAGATAACATATTGAAATTATAATGACTCCTAAGGTTATTTTCCTCTCAAATTCAACTCAAGCCTAGTTACGAAAGTTACCTTAATTCCTTTGCAATGAAAATTGATACCAGCAATGCCACGGTGGTGGCGGAGGTAGATAGGACTGTGGCATTTAAGAGGTTTTGAGATAGGCACATGGAAGTGCAAGGGGTTGAGGGACATGGGTCAAGTACAAGCAGACGCGATCAGTGTAACTCGGCATCATGATCGGCACGGACATAGTGGGCCGAAGGGCCTATTCCCGTGCTGAACTGTTCTACGTTCTATGTTCAATATTCTATGTTTGGTACCTCTAATACACTGTGTAGTAAGGAACTGCAGATAGACACAACATGCTGGACTAAACTCAGCGATACAAGCAGCATCTCTGGATACAAGGAATGGCTGGCGTTTTGGGTCAGGGCCCTTCTTCAGACTGGTTTAAACAGAAGATAGACACAAAAAGCTGGAGTAACTCAGCGGATCAGGCAACATCTCTATAGAAACATCACCTACTACTTTTTCTCCAGAGATGCTGCCTGACCAGCTGAGCTTTTCCAGCATTTAATGTCTATCTGTCAGTGAAATACACTGACAGACTCAGAGTCCAGTGATTGTTATTGGTTTATTATTGTCAATGTTTAGTAAAAAGTAACACAGTAATAAGCTTTTGTTTGGAGACAAAAGTGCTGGAGAAATTCAGCGGGTGCACCAGCATCTATGGAGCAAAGGAAATAGGCAGTCTTTCGGGGGCCCCAAAACGTTGCCTATTTCCTTCGCTCCTAGTTCCTTGCTGCACCCTCTGAGTTTCTCCAGCATTTTTGTCCACCTTTGATTTTCCAGCATCTGCAGTTCCTTCTTAAACACTTATAAGCTTTTGTTTGCTTGCTGTCCATTTAAATCAGATAATATTGTATATGAATATTTCCCAGTAATTAATGAGAATCAGGGCTAGCGACGATTTTGTAGCTGGTGTCCTAATTGTGTAGGTGTAAAGGACATTGCTTCTCTCTCACGCCCCCCCCTCCCCCCTCCCCACTCCCCCGCCCTCAAAGTTAACAACCTCGACCTCATAAAACAGACCTTTTTTTGTTATAGTAATTGCACGTTGAATGTCAAAAGCACTTCTTATCAAATTTTAAAAAATAGTCGGAAGTGGTGATTGGTAATTGCTTTCTCACCCCCCCCCCCCCCCAAAAAGAGTACATGGTACACATCAGATTATCAAACTCTGATCGGAACCACCACTTTTGCTCATTGATGTGTCTGCAAGGATATCAGCCGATCAAGGATAGAACTGCATTGATTGAAACAGTGGGGCACATTGAACACGCGGCCATTAGGACGGCAGCAATCTGATCCCAGATAAGAGAGTTGCAGCGTGTGAACCGTTTCTGTGTGCAGTCCAACTTTGAACAGATAAAGAGATTTGAAGCCCCTGATATCAGAGAAAAGACCGTACGGGGGAGTGGAGGGGGGGAAGGGAAGGGGGAAGGAGCGGGAGGAGGGGACGAGATGAAACGGAAATTGAGTGTGTGCCCACACTCTTTAGATCAAATCTTGGCGCACACATCTCAGAATGACATGAGGAAAGGGTACAAACTAGCAACCGGGAATGGACAGTTCGGATATGATAGGAAGGAATGCTGGAGTGACTCAGCGGGGACAGGTTTAAAAGGCATTGGCTTCAGCAAAGACCTCTTGGCCAGTAGGTTAGTGTTGTCCATGCCTAACCTTTACCTGTGTAGGAAGGGAACTGCAGATGCTGGTTTATCCCAAAAATAGACACAAAGTGCTGGAGTGACTCAGCGGGCCAGGCAGCATCTCTGGAGAAAGGGGGGTGGATAGGTGACGTTTCGGACCGGATATTCGGAACTAAAGTAGGGGAGGAGAATTGGAGGCGAGAAAAGGCCAGGGCCCAACTTCAAGTGTCATGTTGAATGTAAACGCACGCAGTTCACTTTTCCACACTTATGCGGGTGCTGTGCATAGCCTTAAACCAGCTAACTATTTGCCTTGAAGATACAGCCAAGCCGGGCTAGAGTCTGACTCTAGTGCGAATTGGAAACCGCGTATCAACATTTGTCCGTGAAATAGTTGATTTGAAAGTTTGATGCGAGGATGAGAAGTTAAGACGAGAAGGGGGAAGATTTAATAGGGACCGGAGGGGCAACGTTTTCACACAGAGAGTGGTGGAAATATACTTCAAACGTCAACAGGTGTATTTCTGCTTGTCGGAATATGAACGTATAGGATGGTGATTTACACCGAAGATAGACATGAAGGGCTGGAGTAACTCAGCGGGACAGACAGCATCTGTGGAGAGAAGGAATGGGTGAACCTTGAACCTGAACCCTCCTTCAGACAGGATTTGACAGTTTGGTGATTTTCCACAGTGGTAATGCACATACTTCAAGCCGGGTAGCCACTTGTGTGTGTGTGGGGGGGGGGGGGGGGGAGGCTCACGGTGGGAGCACCGCACCCCTTGTTCTTGCAGAGGTGGGGGTGGCGTAGGAAGGGGTTCAACTAGAGGCTGACTCGTCGGGAACTGGCTGCAAGCGTGTTGGGGACTTCAGTAGCGAAAGGGGAAACGGCCTATTCCATTCGCGACATTCATGCCAAACATTTACCGCCGGTCATGAAAGCCAATCTATGAGATATCAAGAACAGCAGTAGCTGGAAACTTGACCAAAACACAAAGAGCTGGAGCAACATAGCGGGCGAGGCAGCATCTGCTCAGAGACTGGACAGGCAGCGTTAAGGGTGTGAAGAACGGTCCGAACCAGAACCGTCGCCTGTCCATTCCCTCCACAGATACTGCCTGACCCGCTGTGTCAATCCGCCACTTTCTGTTTTGCTCGTGAAAAAAGGCGTTCTAGTTACACGTGGCTCACTGCTTGGTCGAATCTTATGTACTTCCAAGTGAGAGCGAGAGAGGTGACAGGAGATGTAGGAAACGTTTTAAGAAGTGTCCCGACCCGAAATGTCACCAGTCCGTTTCCCAGCGGAGATGCTGCCTCGCCCCGACGAGTTCCACCGGCACTTTGTGTGTTTTACTCAAGATTCCAGCAGTTACAGTTTGTTGCGAACTTTGAGAACCGGAATCTCCATTCTCGCTCCTGCTTGTAGCTTTCTCCCGGCGAATCCCTTTACCGATGTGTGCATAGAAACATAGAAACATAGAAATTAGGTGCAGGAGTAGGCCATTCGGCCCTTCGAGCCTGCACCGCCATTCAATATGATCATGGCTGATCATCCAACTCAGTATCCCGTACCTGCCTTCTCTCCATACCCTCTGATGCATCTCCTTGGTATTCAGCGAACCACTACACTTCACATGCTTCTACCCTCTGAAATCAACTTCAAACTCGTGGCTTGCCACCCGCTGGGCAGTTCTTCTTCAGATTATTTTAAAGCACTCTCGGGATCTCGGGAATCATCAAATACACGAAACAGCGTGAATATTTGTACAACCCCGTTGATCCCCCCCCCCCCCCCCCAATTATATTGGAAGTGAGAAGGAGAAAGTTGACAAAACATGTTGATAGACATGGGGGGGGGGGGGGGGGGGATGTGTAGGAAGGAACTGCAGATGCTGGTTTACACCGAAGAGAGACACAAAATGCAGGAGTAACTCAGCAGGTCAGGCAGCATCTCTGGATAGAAGGGGTGGGTGACGTTTCGGGTCGAGACCTTCCTTCAGACCTGGCGTACCCACACTTTCCCTCATCAATAGTTTTTTTGGCTGTGTGTGTTTTTTTTTAAGTGTTATTGTTAATAGCAGACGTCAGTTCATGATATAAAGACACTTTAACAGGTGAATTGTCCATCTGCCATAAGGTAGCCGTTGAAAATATTGAGTTCGTTTTCTTTTAGGATGTCTCATTAAATAGCGTTTAATGAATGAATGGATGCAGGAATTCACAAGTGAAGGAATTTCGCATTGATACAGACGAAGGGAAAGAAAAGGTCTGCATACATACAGCAACATAGCGAGGCAAGACTTCCCCATTGCAATATGAACACATATTTAATATGAAATAACCAACTTACCGACGCGTACACGCGGCCTCTCCTGTTCATGGCCAAATATCTACCCGAAAACAACCCCTTGATCGCCACCACTCCTACATCGACAGCGGTTATTTCCAAGATACCTGAAAGAAGGAACAGGGGTGAAGTGTTAAAGAAGGAACTGCAGATGCTGGAGAATCGAGGGTTACACAAAAAGCTGGAGAAACTCAGCGGGTGCAGCAGCATCTAAGGAGCGAAGGAGACAGGCGACGTTTCGGGTCGAGACCCTTCTTCAGACAGGGGTGAAGATTGGGCGCTTGGAATAATGCCCCGATATAACGGCAGAGGACGACGCTAGTTGTGACAAAACGCCAGAACATTATTTTAACAGCTAAAATATTCCAATTATAAAACCCCGACGAACTGAAAAAGGGGATGGGAAAATGAATAGAAATACTATGTGACCAAGCGCAGTGAGATTCTATGCTTGCGTACGCAATGTATACACATGAAGACACGTGATTCCGAAAGTTAGGACACTTTAAAAAAAGTTATGAGTGAAAGGCGAAACAAAAAGTCGAAGGCACCCCAGAGAACGCCCCCCCCCCCCCCCCCCCCCTGACTCTCAGTGTGAAGAAGGGTCTCAACACGAAACGTCAGCTATACATTTACTCCGGGGATGCTGCCTGACCCGCTGCGTTACTCCAGCCTTTGTTTTTTGTGTGTCAGTCTCCAGAGAACATTATTGACTTTGAACTGCACGGTCCCCTTAATTTTGCAAGAGTCCACATCCCACTGCATTTCACATCAAACAACTTCCAAAACGCTTGTTCCAAACGGGAGCATCTTTTTTGTGTATTTTGCGTAGGAGGCAACCGCAGATGGTGGTTTAAACCGAAGAGAGACAAAAAAAAATAAAAGCTGGGGTAACTCAGCGGGTCAGAAGGCATCTCTGGAGAGAAGGAATATGTGACTTTTCGGGTCGAGACCCCTCTTCAGACTGAGAGTCTGCGGTTCTTTTGGCGTTTCAGTCATAACTTTCCTAAAGTTTCCTAACTCGACCCGACTCATCTATTCCTTCCCGCCAGAGATGCATCCCTGGTCCGCTGAGTCACTCCAGCATTTTGTGTCTATCTTTTTACCCCCGCTATTTATTTTGCTCTTGAATACGAATTATGATTTCAGATAGATGGCGAGCAGTCGCTCCGTTTAACATTTTTTTATTGCCGGTCTCCACATCCATAAATCTTCTTAACCCTTTAAGATCTTTGCTTTCATCTGAGATAGTTGAAGCTCAGACGACACAGGTGATTGCAAGATGGTCTTAGTACACTCGTTGCTTTCTGCGTACAATGATAATCACCATGTTATTTAAAATAAGCACAAGATTTCTGCGCTGTTAGTATTAAGTGTAGCGTTCTGGTGCTGCCTATTCAACTACTATTTCCAATTAATCCCGGTTGAGGCCATGCGGCAGTTCATTACTCTTAATGGGATATCGGGGGGGATACACAAGGTACAAAAGGTTGAGAGAAGGGTGACCATTTAAACCGCTTTGTGGTCTTAAGAAAACAAATTTGAGTCTAGTTTCTAGCTGGCGCAACGGATTAGGATTGCATTTTGTCAGTGGGCTTTCATGGGAAGTGACGCGTGCGAGGATAAACCATTGCAAATGTGGCTTCTCCAGAGACGGTGAAACAAGATGACAGCTTTACTGGAGATAAACTACTTATCCCTCCGGATTGATTTCCGAACACAGGTTTAGCGACTCCGGACATGGGACCGGCTAGAGTTGAGGTTCAAGCCATTATTTTGCTGACAACTTTGTCTTTTGGCACCTGGGCCCGATGTGTCACACGCTGGAACAGTTCCACTCTGGGAGATCAAGGGAATTCATAGAAACATAGAAAATAGGTGCAGGAGTAGGCCATTCGGCCCTTCGAGAGAGCACCGCCATTCAATATGATCGATCATGGCTGATCATCCAAAATCAGAACCCTGTTCCTGCTTCCCTCCCTCTATAATCCATTGATTCAGTTAGCCCCAAGAGCTAAATCTAACTCTCTCTTGCAAACTAGAGTCTTAGTCCAGTAAATTGCATTATAAGCCAAAATAGGACGATGGGTTGTATTTTGCTTGAAACGTGGTCGACTTAGAATACCCCCCGAATGCTTGCAGGGCAGCGCGCTTTAGAACCGAAGGTGGACTCAAAAAGCTGGAGACACTCAGCGGGACAGGCGGCATCTGTGGAGAGAAGGAATGGGTGACTTTTCGGTTCGGGACCCTTCTTTAGAACCCGCAATACATCAGCATTGGGACTGTTCCGGTGAGTCGGGTACTACCAGCTGCAAGATCCAATGAGAAACAAACCGCCGACTAATCATTCTTGTTTTCATAGAGGAATAACAATGTCCATTCTAAAACCCGTGAAACCGCATTGTGCAGCTATAATGCCCGTAGAATATACCGACATCTCAAAAGCATGCGGTGCCCTATTCGGATAGTTGATGCGCAGAAATGCTAGCAAGAAAAGCAAATCACAAACACACCACCACGAAGGGTCTCAACCCTAAGCATCGCCTATTCCTTCTCTCCAGAGATGCTCCCTGTCCCTCTGAGTCACTCCAGCTTTTTGTGTCTATCTTCGGTTGAAACCAGCATCTGCAGTTCCTTCCGACACATACTACAATAGATGTAGGTTTGCATTTGCATTTCTGCTCAGTGTGGAGTATCCTTGCAATGTCTCATTGGAGTAACAACTATTCTGAAGTTGCAATTCCATGACAGAGAGCAGAGTCTCGCATTGAAACGACATATAAGATTACTCGCGTCTTACATATATAATCCTTGAGTCTCAATAAACATTCGATGCCTTGAATGCATTGCACATGAGTTCAATTGCAATGAAGACAATTTATTAGCATTGGAGTGCAGCGCTCCCACTGTGTGTAACACTCTGTGGAGCAAGCGACTGCAGATGCCGGTTTATACAGAAAGACCGACTCAAAATGCTGGAGTAACTCAGCGGGAAAGGCAGCATCTCTGGAGAGAAGGAATGGGCGACGTTTCGGGTCGAGACCCCGGTTCAGTCTGACCCGAGACGTCACCCACCCATTCTCTCCAGAGATGCTGCCTGTCCCGCTGAGTTACTCCAGCGTTTTTGTGTCCAACCGTTAGACGAATCGGAAACTAAACAGGGCGCTCCGCTACTCACTGAAAATGCTGTTTTTTTCCAGCGTCCCGTCGATCCTGCCGTTGAGATGGATCTGGAGATGGTACTTGGTGGCACAGTAGAGCCGCCTCCGTCTCGGTGCTCCGCCGAGATGTTCATACACCCCTCCGCGTCCTCCCGCGT